>KN716180.1:333067-350863 GCA_000816705.1 Dictyocaulus viviparus
CACGGTCGCTTTTGGTCCGCGATTCACCCCCTATCTGCCACCTCGGGTCGCGCCACGTAGCCTCGCGACTAACCGGCTTGAGATCCCTCAGCGAGGGAGATCCGTGGAAGAGATAGATAGATAGTAGAAAAACATTATGACCTATCATAGTCAATATATAACAAATAAAAATGGTTACAACATAAAAGAATAAAAAACAATACCTGATTTGTTCAACCAGAGTTTCTCCAGGAATATCGATTAATTCCAAAAAATAACTTGGCACCTTGCCAATACGACCATTTAGTTTAGATACACGTGCAAAACCGTGATGTACATCAACAATTTCAACCTAAAAATTCAAAAAAGCAAACCCTCATCGATCTTTCATTTTTTCCGAATGCTGTTATTCTCGATTGAGTGAGGAAAAAAAAACTAATTGCGTAACTAGTATTTTAGAAAAAAAAAGAAAAGTTGTTATGTCGTGGATATTTAAAGCGATTGACGTCAACGTGTCGACCTTATGCATAATGATCCTGCGAAATTAGCATATAATGTGATTTTTTCTGTTCAGTAAAAAAATATGTATCGATTTTCATGCCGTCTAGTGAGCGAAAGCTAGTGTGCAGCACAGTTGTAAGAATGGCCACTGTCTCTAATACCGTATACAAAAGTTCGAGCCCGGTTCTAGGTCAAATACATTTCCAGTCACTCAGGTGCTGATGAATTGGTGCCAGAATAATCTACGAGGGTGAGTGCCACTGAATTGGTAGCAGACTCCTGCTCTTAAGTTACTGTGTAGATTTTCGGATTTTTTAAAATGAATTTCAGCACTTGGATTTATTTTCATTCGCTTTTTTTAAAAGTGGATAACACTTTATCAACAACGATGATAGAAAAAATATTACAAATAGTTACAAAGAAGATTTTTTCCCGCCTAAATGTCCGAAACCAAAATGAGATTGGTTCTACATATATCAGTGTTTAAAAAAAGGCAGATTAAATTTGATAATAGTTCGTTTCCGTTCTGTTCTTACACCTCTGATGCTACTGAGGGTTAAGCCTTCAAAGCATTACGTGGCCCGGACACGTGATACGCATGAGTGATGACCGATGGACACGAGATTCCACTGGCTAGAACACATCAAGCCTCATTAGTGCCAGAGGTAGCGCATCAGTCCAGACAACTATAAGGTGTAGGTTCGTGAAACGACTGAGGTTTTCAAGTTTTGTGACTGATTCGGCATTGTAGGGATATATGAGTTACACTAAGACTTTGATTACTTATTAAACCTAATAGAAAAACAAATTAATCGCTATGAGGAGTTAAGAAAAAGGTTACTTTGAAAGAATATGAAAAAAAAAGTGACCTCTTCATTTAACTCCAAATCGACTTCACCTTTACGTAGATGGTGATATGCACAACATGCGACACCACGTAATTGTTTGGAGTTGGATGCGATCTAATAACGAGATATTTTCGTACAATCCGAATCAAATAAGAATGAGCTCAACATTACTGAGAATTCAATGGATTTTTCATCTTTTAAGCTTTACCTCTTGTGAATGAGGGACAGCTTTCAATGCTTTGAAAAATTCATACGTTCAAACATTCTTTTTAATTGAATCCATAAAATAATACACAATTTACTCAATTACAATAAAAACAAAAAGAGTTATTTTCTACAAAAAATAAGAAGATTGTCAATGAGGGTGAATTTTATATACCGCAATATCTTATTTGAATACTCACTGATTTATTCTCACTCATTTCACCTCATAATAATTTCTCCTCTGAGATTTTTGGCACTAATTTTTATTTTTTCGTTTTTGAATTACTAGCAAATAAAAACATTAAGCAACACATGCACACATATCATGCACAAAAGATCAATCAATGACACGCACACTACATTCCGATAAATAATCAACGACAATGCAAAGAATGAATATCGATTGATCATGGCTTTATTACAACCACGCATGATGGGTCATCAGTTTCTTATCATTTCATCTATAGTTTCATGCATCTATGAAAAGAACATCGTTGAGTTCTTAGAAATTCTTTGATACCAATTTCTATTCATATCACAATATGTTGAACTCAAATGAATAATTACATTAGCATATTTATTACATCCAGTCCTCAATAAGAACTTATTGTAAAAAAAAATTGTCACAGAAAAATACTTTCCTTTATTTAAATGATGAAAGTTAAAGATGAAATGTTCAATGACTTTTGATGTCAGTCGTTTTTATTGAAGAAATTTTGATCTACTTGACCTACAAGTAAATCCCTATGTTAATCAATTTATTCTTCGCATTTCTTCCTCATTTCTTTTCAATTTCATCAATACATATGCTCTGGCCGAATGAATCAATAATACCCCAATGACCTTCTGGTGAACAGTTGAAAGCTGCTCTTCCTGCGAAAGCTTTCCAGAATACAATATGATATTGAGCTTAACTCATCACACTTAGCATGGAATTAAAAACAATAACATATTTATTTATTTATTCAGAATTGTATCCGTAAAACATTTGAAAAACCACTATGGTACTCTTCTCTATCTAGAATCTTGATCTCCTCCATCATACGCTTCAGTTAAAAATGAAGACGAGGTAGACACACTCATAGCTGGATCGGATCCGTTTTTACTGAGTATCTAATAAGTTTTTTCAAGTAAAAAAACCACTAACACTGATCAATAGCCGCATAACGTGGAACATCAGACGAGATTAGAACCCGCATCTACAGATATTCGGTATGTTGTGCTGAGGAAATGTACTACCGAGGGGCATTGTACTATTAGACACCAGTCATAAAATAATACTTTGTTATAATGTTAAACGAACACGTAATGTTAAAGCTGCAGATTCCATCGAACACAGCAGTCCACATCATCCTATGAATTGCTTCCGTTAGTGATTTCATATGAGCACTATCATCACGGTATGGTTATTTCGTTATGAATTTCTATTACAGTTATTAAAAATTGAAACTGAAATTTAATATAATTAAAAAAAAACTATTAAAACAACAAGACCGAATGCACAACAAAAGCGAGGAACTTTATTAGATGACGAATTGATTGAAAGAGATCACAATATTTTTAAATAAACAAAGCAAACTGCTATCAATAATAGAAGAGAGAAGAAAAAAACCACTCAAAATATCGAATTATACAACGTTGATCTACTTATTAGCGATGGGTGATTGGTGTGATGACGAAGATGAGGAGAAAAAAAAATCAGTAGAAATCTTCTTCAAGTCAGTGTAGTAAGAGAGTATAGGGATAAAGTAAATCAATTCATACGGATCAAATTAATGGTATAGTTAAATAATGAATTAGACGAGTCAATAAAGAAAAATACTTCGTTAGAACTAAAACGTTGTTTCTATTTTTCGTATACAGTACTCATCTCTTAGGAGCAATCAATGCTAACCGTAAACTGGGCACCGGTGATACGGAAACTGAGACTAAAACAATCTATCCATCTATTAAGCTGCTAAATTCCAATAATAGGACTGAATATAAATGACAAGAGACTAAAATTCAGATTTAAACTAGAAATTCGAATCTCAGTTTTCGCAGCCAAAAAAAAAACGAGGAAAAAAGTACGAGAATCTGGTGCACGTAAACTTCTGAATGTATGAATACAAAAATTACGCAAGCGATCAACAGCAAATATATATATATATGTATAAATATATATACATGAAGGCTTATCAAAGACAATTTGGGCACTAAAATTAGGATTTAGAGCGTGAGGGGGAAAACGGAGTGATGAGACGGTCAAATTTCACTCGAATAAAGAATCGATTTTTTAGAGGAGCGAAAAAAAGAAAACTATGTTAAAACGTAGCGTTGATAATCAACAAAAATTTTCAAATGAGAAAAATATATGAGACTAGGGCTTATGTGATCACGTATAATTGGCAGAATTGCATACAACAAGTAAAACTACATTTTTTCCTTCCAACTACTTCAACTTGCCTACCGCTGGTGGAGAAGTCGGAGATTTAGTTGACGATTTCTTTCCGAAACCGAACAGCTTCCCGCCTTTACTCTCTTTCTTCGGAGATTCTGGTTTTGAAGAAGGCTGAGAGCAAACTTTTGACGTTCCAGATCCGAATCTCGACGATCCAGTACCTGCACCACCAACAGCTGCACAAGTTGATGGAGATTTCTTACCATCTGATCCGCTGAAATCATAATCATACAAATCATTGTTTTTGCGTGATTAAGTCACAATAAAAGGAATCTTTGATTTGACCTCATCAAGAAAACGACAATGATCTATAGTACAACATAGATCATCTACTACTAAATTTTGAGCAATCTTATAAATTTTCAATATTTTTGCATCGAATGAGCTTATATATTCCAAAATTGCTTATGTTTTTCGAAAGCTCTTACTACTTACAGTCCTAATCCAGACATCGCTCCACCCAAGTCTTCTATCGTTCCGCCCATAAATCGTCGTGGATCTACCAATGCTGCTAGCATTCGCTTTTGTTGATCAAGTTGTTCGCCAATATATCGAACCCACTCGTTCTAGGATGTCAATATGAATCAACAGTTTTCTTTCTTAAGCAACAGTCCTTCTCATAATACTCAGTTTTTGCTAATAACTGTTAAAAGCTTCGTAAACTTGCAGATAGAAAATGGATTACTACCACGGTACTCTAAGAGGAAAGAACAGACTAACACAAAAACCACTCTCAAACTCAATTAGCAGTGTGGCTGTGTCTATCTGAGTAGTCTTTTTAGAAAATCGGACGTAATATAATAGATATACTATCCACATGAAGGGACACAAAACTTAATGTAGAAGTGACTCAGGGATACATAAACCTACGAAGGTTCGTAGCTGTATCTAGATCTACCAAGTGCGTCAATAAACCGAGGTCAGTAGATTGGTACCAGAGAAATCTAGGTAAGATTAGCAAAATAGATTTGTTGGAGAGTGTTTCACTTAAGTCATTATATAAATGAGGCTCACCCCACAATACGCTTTTTTCAACACTAAACCTCACAAATATGAAAGAAAATATTCGTCTAGTATACTTTATAGAAAATAAATCGCTATGTGCAAATAAAACAAACTAACTTTTTCTTCGATCGTTTGAGCAGTAGCAATGAAAGCAGTCGGTTGAGCAGGATCCGAACTACGAATGATAAACTTCAATGGATCGTCTGCTACTGACGACTCGAATAACATCTTGTTGACCTGTAATACATTATAGCGCGTGACTACTGAATAAGAATGACTTCAAACATCCCCAAGCTGTCCACAAAATGTAGCAAGGGTCAAAAACTTGAAATAACTAGAGTTTCTTAGAACTTATGGCATTATAAAATGAAACGGACTGAGTACATTTGACCAACCAACTCACCATGATCTGATTTTTGAAAATGTAAATAGGATTTCCGAACTCCTTTTTCGGCGGGATGTGATCAGCTATAATCACTGATTGTTCGAAAAGGAAAATACGTCGGTCTTTCGGTTTCTGTGATGTTCCAGCTTGATTATCTGACACAGATAAAGTACCCTGAAAGCAGAAATAATAAACCTATAAAACAGATAAAAAAACACTCAATTGCAGTCCTGTCATCGCCATCAATTTACCTGATAAATGAGTTTTCCTTGAGCATTAAGACTTCCGTCAAAATTCTGAAGCCGTCCCACCTGCATCATGTCATCGCAAGCCTTCGGCACTACTTGCATTACCTGCGAAACCATTATGAAGGAACTTTTTTTGGGTTGAGGATTTGTATTGAAGCTTAAATGCCTAACATCGAATAGATCAGAAAGGATAAAAAGCAGAAAACGTAAGAGTACTGTAATCATAAAATGACTAACATTATTTGATTATAAGGAAAAAAACACTCAAACGATAAGATTTCAAAACTAACTATTATACATTTTAAAGCTTAATTAAGAATTCAACGATCACTTGAATCGATTTGAAAAATTTTTCATAACAATAATAAGATACCGTAATATTAATTATATCGCTATAAAATTCAATGAACTTACTGCTAACGCTTTTTTTAAAATTTCGGTTCTCTCTTTAGCTCGTTCGGTAAACTTGAGAATATCTTTGAGTAATAATTGATATTTCATAATACGTTGAACTGGCTTGATAAGTAGATCACATAATGCCACCTTATGCCCTAATTTCGCCTTCGTTTCAGCAAAGAACTAAAAACAATAAACATAAATATCTTAATGACCAAAACAAAACAAAAATAACATATGTAAACAATCTGCAGTGTGGCATGAATCATCCAATATATTGAATTTGTCAAGAAATATTTCTACTTTCCTAAAAAATCAAGAAATCCGTTTAGTGATGTGTTTTTTTTTCTACCAAATATGATAAGTTATAATGTTTTTATGCTACTATAATTTACACCGCTACAGTACTGAGTCAACTGAAAAGCGTGGAACCTTAGAAGGGACTGAAAACTGAGTCTTACAATTGGCCGAACTGGTGGGATACCAAGTGTGTAACCCAAGCCTTTGTTCTGCGACCATTTAATTCTATTTTCAGTGCGATCGGGTCTTGTCTCAGAATCCAAATTTTATGACTGAATTGAAATCTTCATAGCGATCGATATATTGACCTCATTTCGCCTTTAGGCTCTTCGTATTAACAGCTATTTCAAAAACGGTAGAACTAAACTAAATAACAAGAAATGCATTCCTGTCTAATTGTCCCTGAAATCAACAGAGCGTTTCAGCTTATGGAGTGAATTAATACGAGGTCTTCAAACTTTTAGAACTACTATGAACCTCATAAACACCCCAAACCACTTCAACATCATGATACATTTACAGTTATTTAATAGTGATAGTTCAACATAAAGGATTGGTCACATCAATAAATTCTTCGATAAAAAACAAAAATCAAAAGTATACTGAAGTTCGAAAACATAAAACGATAGAAATAGAAGCAAATAGAAAAAGCAAAAAGAAAGGAAAATAACTTGTTGCAAAATGAACAGTACGCTTAATATTGAGGGAAAAGAGAGGTTACTTATTCATTATGAAAACATTCGTTAGAAAAAATCGATAATGTGGAAGTGAAAAAAAAAACAATGAAAAATCTACAGGCTAAATCTCACAAGTATTAAATATTTTACAAATCGAGCTATGAAATAAAAAAAAGTCTTTAACTTCTGTCATTTGAACACCGTCTACTGTCTACTGGCCAGTAATGTTTATCTCATACTCATTAACTTTCCTCATAACTCGTTTTTTCCTCTTTATCTTTATCTCTTTATTTACCTGCTCAAAATCCTCCTGAGAAACAAGATAATCAGATTTTGGCTTATTTTGACAGTATCGCACGTACATCGTCTCCAATCTTCCCTTCTGAAACATAAAGTACTCCAGAGAGTAAGGTGAGAAACAATCGCGATATCAAATCAAAGAAGCTTTGAGGGAAATAAAATCAAATTCAAATAGAACAGAATCAAATTATAACTAAAAAAGTCTTCTTTTAATATGAAGCGATTTAAAACTGCACACTTTTACAAAATACAAATTTCCTATACTTATGAATCGTTACTCGATGAAGGAACGTAAGTTTCTATAAAACCATTATTTGTTATTATCGATTCTCCGTCGAAAAGTCTACGCAATGAAAAACCTCTTCATCACTCAAAACAACTATTAATCATTCTGAAAAAAATCCCTCATCCAATTCTCATTTATCATTCCGTTGTTTTTGTTTGTTTGTTTTGTTTCTCAATATTTATAACACGATTTACAAGTGAATAGGTAATTTCACAAAGACATATAAATAGAAAAAAAATTGCTTACATATTTTACAAAGGCACTTCCGGCGATTTCATAGTTATCAAGGCACTTTTCAATTTCTTTCAAGAAGCTGCTGAAAAGAAAAAGAACAGATGATAAAAACTCTGTAACAAGAAATGAGGGAAAATCAAATTGATAACAAATGTACTGAAACAGAAAATGAGGAGAAAATATTAAAGAAACATACTTTTTGTGAAAATCTAATATTTGTCCAATATTAGCAAATATGATTTTGTCCTTTCCGATGAGATCTTCTGGCAAACCCATTCGTTCGAGATTCGCAATGTAACCATCAACCACTGACGACAGATCTCTTACATAATCCTTCTCCGTTTCAACCAATTCCATTAACACGTAACTGAATTGAAATTTAAGCATCAACAATTAATACTTTAACAAAAAAACAATGCAAATGAAAATATAATCAACATGACGTGCTCAAAACAATGAAAAAGAAAGTTTAATGCGTAAATATTTACGATGACGTAGAAAAACAATGACGTATGTTGTGCACATAACACTGGTAAATATTTGAGAAAAAAAAACTAACTGTCGCTTTAAGCGAGCCATCTCCTCCGGTGTTTTCTCTTGTTTTTCAAGTGACTCATCTTCAAGGCTAGCCTTTATGTCTTCCGGAGTAGCGGTTGTTTCTTGAGCAGTATCCTCATTCTTAAAAATGAACTCATTGATATTCCATAGCGCATAGTAAATTGAACTATTGATCTACTTAAGAAACATAGAATCGATCTTCTATCAGTTTTCGATTGTTTCGTGATTCATTGAAAAGAAAATATGAGTAAAATGAAAGTACATGAGAACGTTTTATGCCATCCTCTTAGTATTCTCTAGGAGAAACAGCCTTCATAAATTCAGACTTCTGAATATCCCTTTATCTTTTGCCATCTATTATGCGATAAAGCATTTCTGTTACTGACCAAGCTTCGATTTCGTTCAGCTTAATGTTGTATGATTCTTTATAGAACGAGCAAGCACACCGCAACCATCATATTGTTTTTTTAATTCAACTGAATCATATTCATTTACATTCCTAGTATACGTGCAGTTTTCCTCGAAAATAAGATAAGCCATTGCGTTAGTCAATCACTGTTGCGCGAAGCGCCTACATTTGTGTTCAACGTGACATTATATCGATTGTTGGATGCGACTCTGATCTATACAATGAATTAAGCTAACCACCCTTCACTAAATTAGTGCTCTTTATGTTACCTAGACTTCCCTGGTACCTTGGAGTAATGGTGGGCTTGATAGGCTTATGGCCTATCCGCAAATCTGCGCCCGGGCCTGCGTATCACTGTAGCACCTCAACCACTGCGCTACGCGTCCCTCTTTTCGGACAATATAATGGTTCAATTCTAAGTATGTAAACTATAATATGTCAATTCCGTCTAAAATTCACTATTATACGATGAGTCACTCAAAATGAGGAAAGAACAAGTATATATTCCAAGCAATATTTCGGTAAAATCGTTCGGTAACATGCTAAAACTATTGGAAAATTTCGTAATTGACATAGGAAACTCTATCAGTAATCAATAGGGTACGCTAAATAATCCTACTGTAGATATTTGAGGAAAACTTTTTTGACTTTATTTTAATATGAGTCATACTATTTGATTACACGTCATCACATTTTCTAGCATAGAAGCAAATCATAATGTATTCGTCCAATCATTTCTATTGAATGGCATTTTTTTCTTACATCTGTGCGAAAAAAAAACAAAATTCAATAAAGAAGCCGTAACTTGAGTTATTTAATTGTGAAGGATTTGAAATATTCCAAAAAAATTAACCGATTCATGTGTTTCATGATATTTTTTATAAGAAAAAGAAAGAAGAATATGTTGCCTCAAACTCAATTAAGACTTGACTAACTTAAACCGATTGAATGATGACTAGATGAAATTTGTCGATATTGATCTACATACGAAGATCTAATCGATATCTATAATTCTGCAATCTAATTCATTAGTGTCTTTTCAAAGTAATCTCTCTACATTAAAGCAATTCAACAAACCAAAAAATTTTAGAAAAACTATCGCGCTCTAAGTGATGATATTTTATCGAACTACATATCGTTTCTATCTACCTAATACCGATTTTTATATAGAGCAGAAGAAAAACAATCAAACAACCAAACAAACAAACAAGCAACCAAACAAACAAAAATAAATCGAAAATATTTAATATTGTATGGAAAAATATATAGTAGAAATATGCAACAACAAAAAAACCATTTATACACAATAATGAATTCGGATGCTAATATAAACAGCTACACGTCACACCTCACTCAAATCTTCGATATTATGTAGATCATGTAAAGAATGCCAGAGAATTTATCGACCTTTTTGGAATATTGTAAAGCATTCACCTGAATTGAAATAGAAAACTAATGAACAAAAGCAAAAGACTTCAGCTTTTGATTTCTATCGTATCGAATTTGAGTGCAGCAGAAGAGTTTTCAAAGAGTTATGTCTTTCTTATTGTCTAAGCTCCCCTCAATTCCACTTTTGCCATTCGTTGACTCGATCTAAGTACCACGAGAAATTGGGTTTAATCGGAAAAGCCAGACACTGACTGACTGACTGAGCGAACCAAATTATATTACCGCTGTCCAAACGACTCAGCACTTTATACTAGTAAAAGAACTAAAGCTCAAAAGCTTATTTTAAAACGAAAAAAAAACAATGTTTTTTTTAGACTATGAACGGCTTTTACGGCTGTAATGGACTTATTGTTGTACAACATACATTTGGAACGTGGGTACGGTACTTGTGCTTTAGTATTCAATTATACTGAGAAAACGTCTTGAAAACGTCTCTGACTAGCTAGTTAGTAGCTAAGATTTTTCTTTAGTATTCAAGTACTATGTCCTCAGTAAGTTTGAACTGCTTCTTCTCGTCGTCAATTATGTAAACAACTATCACAATTTCAAAGCAATTCATGCAGAATGAAAAACGTTTGAAAAAAAGTCTAATTACGTTTGTTGAACAAATTTAAGTAGAAATTTTGAATACTTCTCTTGAAAAAAACAGCTTGTTAGAAGATCAAACAGTACTCATTCAAGAGTATTCGATCACATTAACAGAAAAACAAATAAAACAACAACAACAGCAAGTCGCAGTACTGTAATTGATCCTTCCTCAGATTCTTCGCTGAAGAGCAAATTCTTTCATTGTCGATCTCATGATCTCATGTCACTCTACCCCACAGAATGCAATGAGGAAGAAATTTCTAGAGATCAACGTTTTGATGACATCGAAAAACTATGATGGACACTAATGCAAATATCTTTACTGCCTAAAGAAATTTCGTTTTCTAAGAAATCGATGTCATTTAAATTAGATAGAACGGCATACAAAATCCTCGTGTTTTAATTAAGCCTGTTCGCATGACAATTCAGAAAAATCGAAGAAAAGCGAGATAGGAGACCAAACAATTAGTGCTGCATCAGTTTGCTAGAAATGGAAGGAAAAAAAAACTTGTTTACGTCATTCATTATTATTTTCTTGTTCACTTAATTAGATTGTTTCTCAAGCAATCGATTAATTTTCTCGTTACATTATCGATTAGCATAGATTTAAAATATGTGGACGACAGAATACAAGCGAATACAAAAAGAACAGAAATGAGTAAGCATTTCAATACGATCATCTTTCCTTTCAATGATTCCAAATCACTTTCGATAACTAAATCATTGATTTGAACCATTCTCGGTGGACGTTATGAACAGTATAGTTTAGTTTTGAAATATGTGAGAATTCATAAATATCATACCATGTGTGAATTGTTCAACGTGATCTCGTCCATTGGAGGCGGTAAGCCTTCGTCAACGGAAGCACAAAAATTAGAATCCCTTTCAGGTGAATTTGTGTCCACTAAAACTTCTGTGGTGTTTTGATCGGTCACTGGTGCTGAAGAATCCGGTGGTGGATCAGCGTCACAATTTGACAGTACAGCACGTGGACCTTCCTTAAATAAAACACATGAGCATTCATCGTGAAAAATCGATCAAGAACGATATAGCTCACGTATTCTTAACGAATGTACATCACTTTCAAATATAAAAATAAGAGTACTAAAAAAGAAATTATTCTAAAAATAATTTTGAGATAAAAATAAGTGGCGAATGGAATGATAGTACATAAACAACTAAACTTTGGTCATTCAGCTTATCTCATTACATCTATTAAAATCGGCTTAAATGAAAACGTATGAAACGTTTCCTCAGTGCATATTTAAATGAGAAGTTCAAAGCTTTTCGAGGTACAAATTTTGGAACTGCAGTGTATATAGGAGAATTTGGAGCAGATGATAAGTTAAGCTAAAAAAAAACCGACTTCGTTTGTCGTCTTCTTATGTGTCGGACTCGATAGCGTGTTATGATCCTTTTGGGGATTCGAACTGCCAAAAATCCGCCTAAAAAATCTTGTCATCATTGAGAGATAGAAACTGCTCATTTTTTAGGTGTTTCGTTTTTTTTCCTCTTCTTCTTGAAGAAAAATAAAACACAAATTTCATAATTTATAAATCTATTCAATATTAAATTATATATAAAATTAAAAGTCAATAGAATTACAGAAGTTATGGAATAAACAAAAATGTCACTTAGGAGAACACTAAAGAAAACAAGATGGTCTATTGTTTATTTACATTGGCTTCCGTAATGAAATAAATCTCACCAAAGATGAATTTCAGTAATTAAAAATAATCGATCCGCCGATCGATCAATATTGTAAGAACCATTATAGATTATTTTCTCGTTAATTATTATCGATAGTCGGTTTCATTCTCATTATCATTTTCATTTTGCGGTCATTAACGATTCTAGAGAAACAACTGAACCGAGTATATACGAGAAAATTTAAATTTCACTCCTGAGGACGTAAAATTAGGTAGATAAAGTAGGTGTTAAATTCTCTCATAACAGGAGATATGGCCAAAAGATGAGAACGGCATAACACAAAAGAAAGCCTCCAACCGTAGAGCTTCGAAGCGCCGCCTTCTCACAGCGCAAACACCCGCCTATTAAGCATGGCCGGCTGTTCAACGGCAAGCGAGCAAGCTGGCTAGCTAGCTGCTAGCTAGTAGCTCTACACGCTCCAGCCACACATAGCTCTAGTTGTGCTCCGTCACTTTCAGGCTGCAGCCAAGCTAAGCCATCGACAATCGATTTGAGGCAGCAGAATTTGGTTTGCGTATGCGAGTTTCTATGTTTCTCCCCTCTGGCACAATCACTAATCCCTTTTCATAGACCTCTGCATGTTCTAATCATTTTTCAAAAACAAATAGCTCTCCTTACTCATCAAATCAACAAGCAGAACTATATAAAGCATAAACTTCAAATTACTAATCTTTAGAGACAGATTATTTTTAAAAATTTGATTTAACTATATTTATTAAGGAATTAATAATGCTATAATAATCATTACTATTGCAATAATGAAATTCATAAGTAGAGAATTCTGCCGTCACAATACTACGTGACAGATTTTCTATACATAAACAAAACGCATAGAGAAAATTTGGTTGGTCAAAACTCAAAGGCATAAAGAAGCGCTTAGACATTATCACATTGTTGCATGATGCTTAAATTCTTCTATAGTAACGGTTGTATAGTTTTTCGATGAGATCAAAAATTTTCAGTAGTGTCTCACTCTTTCATAAGAACTCTCTGACCTCAATCTAGTTGCTCAATGAACCAAATCACAATCAGCTATCAGCTATCCCATCTTAGTCACTAATGAATATCCGGCAAATTCTATGACACAACAACGATAACGAACAAGGAAGAAAAGAAAACGAGTGACTGGACCGGCGCGTCTCGTCTTAAATTTGTAATCCAATTCGTGAAACACTCTCGTACTGCTGCTGCCCCCCCCACTCCCCACACATGTATATCGAAAAAGCAAAACGAAAGAGAACAAAACAAAAGAATAACAAAGGAAAAATTCAATAGAAATTTCTTAACGATGTGAGACACAATTTCGACGAAGCTCTTCATCACATCAATTGTAAATAAATCAATTTTTCCCAAAAAAAAATCAATATCTCTCACAATAGTGAAGTAGTTGTATATATGTTTTTTCCCCGGGTGATTATTCCACGTCAGTTTGAGAGCAGATAAAATGATTCAGAATCACAAATAATTAGTATGTAATCAATGATACTTATTACATCCACTATTTAGGAAATATGACATATAAGCTTAGATGAGATGAATATTGTGAATACATAATTGAGACTTGCTGACGGCGAATATCATTCCGATGACGTTCTGAGGAACATTAACTCCGGTAAGTGATTGAGTTAAACAGAATATGTAAGTATATAACGGACCGAGTTGTTTGTTTGTTTTTCGTTGCCGCGCTTGATTTAGTCAGTCAGTTACAGTATTCATTCCATAAATTAACAACATTATTAGAGATTTATTGACATTTTAACGATACATTAAAAGTCTCTATGATGATGTCAATGACACACAATGCTTTTAAATTTTCTTTTGATAAAGAACGAGCGCTTTCGCTGATCGATTTTGTACGCAGCTGGAGCCAATAGCATATCTATATATATATATATATATATGAGGTTGACACTCCTCTCTATACTATCTCTCAGTTTTCAACTAACTTCACCGTGATGATTTCCTCCATTGAGGGGAACGGGACGGTTACGAAACATCCAAACTGATCTACTTAACGCCCTTGAATATATCAACGTCTAATTAACAATCATTACTCTATCTAAAAACTTAATAACGGGTGAAGTTATATGTATGTGATGGAATTAGTAAACAAGTATTTAGTATTATTTATGTCACATGAAAAACAATTGAAGATTTCATATCAAAGTAAATCTTCTAAAAGTAAATTTTAATAATACTCAAAAATAGCAGATCAAACTTTCGCATACACTTTAGCCTACCCTATCTGAAATCAATCAATAAGTTATGAACACTATTCTTCAACGTGGTAACGAAATATGAAACAAATGATAAAAATGAACCACTATGATAAGAAAATTCTCACGCCAACGAAAATTTTATAATGTTCTAAAGAAAAACAATAAACATTGCCATCATTATGTAGTTCTTACATTATTCATTAGTGAATGTTGATCAATTAAGAAAATACTTCATTAAAAAACAAACAATGATAGAAAATATTTTTAAAAAATAGCAAAACTATTACTACTTTATTTGTTTATAAACGGTAACATTTTAACACTATGAAAGTATAATTTATAATCGAAATAGCCTTCATTGTGTTGAGTCACAACGAATAGATTGATGAGTGTAAAGTATAATGAAGATTAAAAAGTATACGTTGAGTATACATTGAGAGAATATATAGAGGAAAGAAAAAGGTATAATGAAGCTTGATGAAATAACAAAGAGTATTTGAAAAGATCATGAGGTAAATAGTAACATTCTCAAGAACATTACCGCAATTTTGAAATTCCATGATGAAATTTCGGAATGAAATTCCGACACGGATTTGACTGCGGACAAAACGGCGTCATCATCAGTGCGAATCGACGGCGAATAGACGGACGAACAGGACACACTTCAGTGTTACATCAGAGAAACTCGAATAACGAGGATTAAATAATCGTCGCCACGACGATCATATACGTTAAATCGATCGATTCGGGTTCGTGTCAGTGATGAACATTGTGACACAATCGCATCGAAGAGGAGTCAAACAGGTTACAAACGAGTTCGTTTTTTATGTTCTTTTTGATTCATCCAAATACAACGTTATGATGTCATTCCATGGACGGGCGTACGAATACAGAAGAACGATTATATCACTCACGAAGACTAAGCAGATTACCACCATGTATAAAATAAAGAGCCTCAAAAATGTGTGGTGTTGTCTCCTGAGTAAATCTCTCAAGATCAAGTAATGACATTGAGTCGTTGAAGACATTGATTGGAATAATCAATAATCTAATCACCTTAAACTCCTCTACTGATTATATAATTTGATAAATAGGAACGAATTAATTAATTTGTTAATTAATTATTAGTAATAATAATAGCAAAAACAAATAATACCCAGTTATAATTTAAAACCTAATGAATCTCATTACCGGCTAGATCATCACTGCAATGAGTTTTCTTATCGATATAGAGTTACTCAAGAACCAAAGACAAAAAAAATACTAGTTATGACCTACCTCATAATTGAGGGATTTTTTTCGTAACTATAATACGATAGAATTATAATTGTAATAATTTCCCGTTAAGTGTACATTACAAAGATTATTTTATCCTTGTCAACTAGAAAAAAAAATTTCAATTGAATAAATAGCTGTAAAATTATGATCGATTTTGTTAGCGCGGAAATTGAGCGTTTAACTAACGCAAATAAGCAAGCAATCACCATTTTCATAAATAGACGACTCTCATGCGCCCTCATACGTGAGGTATAATAGGCATAAATATTCCTCACTACAACAGTTTTTAAAATGATCTATACGAAAAATACATAGCATAGTCGAGTTGAACAAATCCAACTGTTAACGAAAATAGTTATTCACAATTCGTACACATACGTTAAAGAAAAATATCAAAACGAAATTCTCCTACTACCTCAAAATATGAGGTTAGAAGTTTGTTGAATCTATCGTATAACATTATAATGCAAATCATAGTGTACAATAAGAGAATAAATATTGAATTTTATATTGACAAAACAATAGATTAAAAAAACAACAACAACATAAATAATGCTCGTTACAATATTTTTTTTTTACCAAAAGATATTTAATATGACGATTACGAAACTATTTAGTAGAAAAACAGAAACGTTTTCTTTTCCCTCCAACGACAAGCAACCATCATTAATGTGTAAAGGCAAATAAATCCTCGAATAAGGAGTGAAAAAAAAAAGAGGTACACTTAAATCGACTGCAGATGAACATACCGTAATGATTTTCTTTTCACTACATTTCCTCCAGAGAGATTATTTCCATCTGGGCGATCTGTGCAAGATGATGACGGCGCATCTGTAATGAAATTTATTTCTTTCTTTTCCTTATGACAAATAAAAATTATGTTTATAATATTACTATGCTATCAGACACATAGTAATGTCATTTTCAAGAAGAAGAGAAACAAATTTCACCAGTTCAGCAGTCAATTATCTTTTTTCCTCAACAGAAAACTAACTTATAGACAATTGAAGAGCGAAATGCTCTCAGCAACTTCTTGCATCCTTTAATTAAGTCAGTCTAAAATTATGAATAGTACTGATGCTCAGGCTCACAAGCTTCATTTTCTCTAGCTTAATCAAGAGCGTTATTATGAATGAGATAAAGAAATGCTCACGTGAGAATGATAATATTTTTAATTTCACAATACCTTGAAGCGCAGATAAAGAAAAAAAAGATTGTAGAATTATACATTGGTTGAAAAGTGCACACGGTTTAATACCATGTATTATGGAATTTTCGAGAGAAAAAAATTTTCATTTATATAGACCTTGATGCCATGAGCAGCCCAGTGTCGTTCGTCGTGGTGATATTAAAATACCGGCTGCATTGAATGTGCCTGGCGATGTAGGAGTATGACAAGACTCATTATCGTTCTTCAAATCGCGAGATGATGTCGAAAACCATCGCCGTTTGAATGCTGATGACCATCGTTGACGACGACTTCCACGATCTTTTGTTTTTTGTGGCACTTCATCACATGGTTCCGAATCATCAGTGCGTGAACGAAGCATACAGTTAGAATATTGTCAACGAGACGATTTTGGGCAAATGGATTCACTCACCACCAAATCCACTACAATAAGAGATCAACATATTCCTCAAATTATACTCAGATATAATATCGCGACAATAATAGAGACGGGCCCTGATAGACCCCACAACATTGTGAATAAATAGACAGATAGGATGATGTTAAGCAAAGTTTTAGAAACTATCGCTTAAGAAAAAAAAAATATAAATACG
>KN716180.1:351226-361251 GCA_000816705.1 Dictyocaulus viviparus
TATATATATATATATATATAATATATATATATATGTACATTTATACATACGCATTATATATACAAATATATATTTCGCTTGATATATTATCTACATGACCATAAAAGTTAATACAGCCTCTATTTTCTACACTAAAAATATTCTTATTTGATTAGCGATTGAAAATACAGTAATCAACTTAGTTGCCTCAATGTTGTGGAGATCTATTTGAGGACTACGTATAGATTAAATAAAAAATTAGCTTTAACGTTGAAATGTTTAAGTGCCTATCAAACTACGTTCTTTTTTTGTTTTCTAAAAATTCTATATAGATTCAGTTAAGTCGTCTTCTTCTCGAGCCTTCGATCCTTCCTTTCTTTAGACGTATATTTAAAAACGTTCTCACTAAAAATGACCAAATAGAAATATTCTAAATCCTATAGAGAAAGAAACGAATAGAAGTGTAGTAGATGATGACTAAGATGCACAAGGTGATAATGATGATAAGTTATCATTTGATCAATGAACAATCTTAGAGCTTCTCATCGTTTCTCTATCACATTTGAAAACGTGAAAAAAAAACACTGGAAAGAACTTTATCGATTAGAAATGCAATCAGCTTCGGCAGATACATTTCTTGTTAGTGATGTCAAAGGGGGAAAAAAACAGCAGTAATCTTACGAGATTGAGAAGAATTTCAGTTATTTGATACTGACATATCATCCTAGAAACACCTGCTATTTTTCTGTTGTTGTTCGTATGTTCGATTGCTTTTCATTTACATGATTATAACATTACAATGATATGATAGATCAAATTATGATCATACGAAATATTTCAGCCAGTTAGTAAGAATAATTGTATCGACACATTCTGACGTGATTGATTAGTTGAAAATTTCGCTACTCAAGACTCATCTAATTTCAATGCACTTTATTTAATAATAAAACAGAATTTTTAAATCAGTAGATCAAGAATTCGAAATTCATCATACATTCATAAACAGGCACATAGCACCGCGATAGGAGTGCCCACTGTGACACGCGGTCTCAATACCGTATACCGTATACGTGGGATCGAGTCCAAATCGGCCAACGAAGCCTGCGTTGCCATCGAGGGCAGATGGATTAGTGCTTAAATAATTTGGGAGGATCAGCAGTACTAAGTTAGCAGCAGGCTGTTCTTCTCAAGTCATTGTGTATACCAATCCTATCCAAAGACTTCACAAGACAACAAATATGCGATAGATCTTAAAAAGAAGATCGATTATGTTTGTGCTCATCGTCATTTATCTTTATCCTATAATGCTTTGTTACATTGAATAGTTCTAGCTATTATTTAACTATATTGAAATTACCTAATATCTGTTTACATACTAACTAAGCTGTTCAAAAATCGTTAACAGAAAATCGTGACATATCAATAACGTATCATAGTGACGTATCACTGTTGACAGAAAACAAGAAAATTAGTAGGAAATATTTCTATACGGGGCGGTTATCAGCTTAACTGAGTGTAATATCGATAATGGCTCGCCAAATCGAACCCGTTAACAAGTGAGTGAGTGCTGGCAACATGTCACAACTATGAATTAGTGACACATTGAGTTGAGTGGTGGCCGCATAACTTAAGAGGATATGTCGGTAGGTGCAATTGGTAGCACAACAAGCCAGAAATCTAACAGATGCACGTTCTACAGACGGATAACGCCAACGCTTATTCTTATCACTAATCCGACAAATCTTAAAAACAGTTCGATATTATCGATCCAGTTTGCCAATAAAATACATCGCTTTTGTATGGGCAAAAAGCATTTAAAAGAAAAACAATTAATGGGCACCAATATATGAGAACGTACGAAATGACTTGCCTATAATTTCCCATAATACTTTTACTTATTTTCTATAAACTATAATTGGTTGTAGTTGTGTTCATACATACTTAATAATGCTAATGTATAATTCATTAGGTAATACAATTGGTAGCACAACTGATCGGACATTTGTAGATGCGGGTTCGAGTTCGGCCCAAGGTTCCCACCCGTATTTCACAAAAGACGAGCATTTCGTATGGAGAAAACTCTACAACTTTTGAGTAAATCTATAATTTCAGTACGTAGTAAACGTAATAATTAGAAAACTGATCTAGTTGAACTTTCGAATTAATAGAGTCGAGTTTGAGTGTTGTTTGCCACGTTTTTCAATAATTTTATGAAAAAATAAGTTTGATTTATTCAAAAATATTACTTATCACTATCACATGTGTTATCGAATGTATCAACATTCTAGATGGAAAAGAAAACAAGTAAACAAACAAACAATTGCGTACAGAATGCCACTGCAAACGAAACAAATCAACAAATGATGGCCAACTAAACCATACGACAATTTTCATGTGCATGTAGATGATTCTAATTTCGTTTCTAAGAACGTCTTTTAAAGATCCTTTGCTTATATGCAATACTAAAATATGAAATAAAAGCTGAAATGAAATTATGAAGTTCGAAGAATTTCATAACATGTCTTCAACATTTCTTCTTCATAGAAATATCGGTAACAAAAAGATAGGATAAAATCATGTGAAACTCGTAGGAAGAATGAGGATTATTTACTTTACTTCCGCAATAATAAGATATTATAAAAAAAGGATATATGTTATTCCATACTTTTCTTTCTCTTACAATAATCAAAAACATGTATTTACCTCGACTGGTATTTGCAGAACCTCACTCGATAGCACATGAAGTGATCACATGAAAATTAGTTATAGAAAATAGGAAATCATACACAGATGAAAGAACACCGGCTCTGTTATTCCACGAACATTCCATACCTCACCAGAAATGCAATTTTGAGAACCAAAAATCTCATCCAAAAACATTTCTTAATAAGAATTGTATAAAGAGTGAGTGACGTAAATGAAAGAGTACAATTTTATATCTTCAAATCATAAACATTATTAATTTATATGTTTTTGTGAATTTATATTGATGGCACAACTAAGAATGCTAATGGAGTTAGGATTCCTAAGTAACGAAAGAAGTTTGAAAGGTTGGAATATAGCGGAGCATTAGATGAATGACCTCATTGATAACGCTCAATTGATCAGATCATAAACAAAAATTTACTGCTGCCCGTTAAAATCCATGCATTTTTCTAGGGTGTAAAGAAACGGTAAGCCATCTAGCCAGACGATTGCAGTCACTGGTGCCTCTGCCGGATGTGTACACGAACTAAGAGCGAACACACTGCAGCTGGCGGAAAGATATCCACATCACCTCACCAATCGATTCAACTCTGTCATCTATTAAAAACGCTAGCAGTAGTTGAAAGCATTTCTCAACAGTAACATGTTAATGCATAACTTCCTATACTAGCAAACTTTAGAACTCCAATATAATTCAACAGCGTTACGTTTATTAACGCAATGCATTATAACACAAAGATTAAAAACCTCATTGAAATTTCGCTAAACATCAATAGCGATATCGATTCATGCCTATTCTTTTTCATGTTCTAACTCGCTCTGCATTTTGCTGATGGGGAACTTCCTCGTAACGTCACAGTTGGTGGTAGGGAAAAGATATCGAAAAAACACAATAATTAAAACGAGATCGTTATTTTTCTCTGTTATTAGTAACGCATGAACATGAAGACAATAACAGAGCCAGCTTATTAACATCTTACATGCTGTCGAAATTACACAACAATTTCCATAAACAGTAAGCTTCGATCGATTGTGTACGAGATGAATCAGAAAAATTACGACATGTTAAAATCAATGGAAAAGCTGGCTTATGTGTTTATTAACAGATGAATAACAACAGGTACCAATAAACAGAAGAGAAAACATTTCATATTTGTTTGTGTTTTTTTCTAACAACAATTGTATAAATTTAGCGTTAAACCTTAGTCGTACTGTAGAGCTATTAACGTAACCGAATATTTTTTTAAAGTATCATTATATGAAGCGATAAGATTTTTCTTTTTCAAATAAGAGAAAAAAATTGATTGTTTCTTTTGGAAACGGAATTGTTGTGAATAGAATCAAACTCTTACAACGTTCACATACGAATAAGTATACAAATAAACAATAGGTAAATGAATGAATAAATAAATAAATATATTTATTTATTGAACAATATACTAAAGCATTTCAGTCTAGTCATCATGCTCGAGTTCAACGACAGCGATGAGTACTGAGTGAATCATTTTCAGCTTGAATAACACCATTGGCGCAAATCAAACAATCACATGGTGGAATCAACGTAGCATTCATTCGAATATAATAAGCTAAGCTGGAGAAATAACTTCGATATTGTAAAGAAAAGAGAAAATTATGACGTATACGTACAGACCGGATATATCTTTATTTATCGATGAGGATTCCGAGTTTCGCCTATGATTCCAAGTTTTGTGACCTCAGCATACGTATGATTGTGATGATGATGATTGTTTGCGTTAAGAAATAAATAATTTAATGTTAACATTTTTCTTTTAGTTGTATGTTGAGAATATTTTCTTCAATAATGAACAGAGAAAAAAATCGATAATGTTAGAAGAAAGAGAAAGAAATGCACACTGCATTATGATGACGCCTCACAACAATTAAATCAGTGATAGAAATCTCATGATCGATTTGAACTCAAACTCAAATCTCCTCAAATTAATGTAACAGACGACGTTAAGCACTAAGTCACGTAACCAACTGAGTAATTGAAACTAATAGAGAAAAAGTAAGTATAGTTCTTTTTTTTCTTGTAAACAAACTAGTTTTCCTAATGGAATGTTATCGAAAGAAATGACAGCAGCAACAGCGCGTAGTAATGAAGTGAGAGATGCACTGAGATTATCGACTTGTAAAAACGATTCAATTACAATGATTTAAAAACAAAAACTACTTAGTGAATCTCGTCAAAGTCTATACCAATTACGAAAAATCTTCTTAAAAATGAAAAATATTCAGTATTATTTGAATACTTGGCGAATATTTTAAATGTATAACGATACAATGAATGAATGAAGATTTCAAATAACTCATCACTTACCTCAACTTATCATCACGTTCACAACCTCAAACGTACTATCTCTTAGACTATCACAAGAATTGTTTCTCAAGAGAAAAATCTATGCAAGATATGATATTAATGAGTATGTATGTAAGGAATTGAGTTATTTAACTCAGAGAGTGGAGAGTAGCGATGAAATGTAGCAATAGGTGTACGCGCATATAGTACAGTACGTACATTTATCATCGAACTAAAGAAAAACAGCATTGAACACATTACTGTTGAACTGGTTTTCAGTTTTGATTAACTCTCATACATGACACCACCATGTCGTTTAACTAGAACAAAAAACAACAACATATATTACAAAATATGTGAACAATAATCGATTTAGTTGTTGTTTATTTACCTGGTAACAGAATCGAACATGGAACCAGACCCGTCCTATTGTTATCTCCTATCACTTTCACATGCACATAATCTGCTAGATTTGACATTTGCTGTTCCGACATCTAGAATGAACAGAATGAATAGATTCATCGAAGACATTAATGATTGATATTTTTCAATAGTTATAATTTTATTAGCAATTTAAAAACAACATATTTACAATATAGAGAAATGAAAATAGTTATATCGATGAATAAATAAACACGTATTTGACTTATAAATAATTTTCTTGTCATATAATCTTCATATTTTGGCTTCCTTTCCAACATATCCTCCTTTCCTCTTCGTCTATTGGACAAAAAGATCTCTCTAGTCATTCAAGTTATTCGTCAAAACTTTACATTACGTATGTTATCTTTTATCAACATTAAAACCTATAGCTAGATCTAAATATATACATATATATATACATATATATAATACATATTGATTGGCTTTTTTTCTCTTACTGAAAGTAGTCATATACCGTATACATAATATGAAAATATAATTGAAAGAAAAATGGAATATAATACTGCAAATCCTCTTATAGTTTTTGTAGCCTTTATTGCCTTCAAAAATTCGAACTAATATGAGCTTAATTATATTCTTATAGTCAAATGAAGCTTCGGAGGGAGAATTTCAATGAAGAGGACGACTTTTTTCCCTCAACTAATATATTTGGATACAAATTAATATACCAACGCAAATTAGGATAATTTGCATTTTCCTTTATTATTTTCTTTTACTGGGTCAGTACTACTGGTGTTGTTGTTGTTATTTTCTCCTGCCACCGTTAGTAGTACGTAGTAGTAAGGTATTCTGTTTTAATAATAACAAGCACATTCATATAAACAATGAAAACTTCCTATAAGCTACTCAAGTAACAGATTTGATTTGATCATCCTCCATGTGTGTTCCGTAGAGCACAATACGAAGTGACAAAGTGATGATTGGTTCATTACCTGATTGAAGTTCTACAAAATTCATGGACAGAAGAACAACACAAGTACAAAATTTTCTATTATTGTGAAATGCCCACTTTTGGAAGTGTTGCATAAAATCAATTGTAATGCAGATAGATTGTTTATTGTTTAGACTTCAATGCGAAAAAAAAACTTCGTTGCGTTTCGTTATGGTTGCGTTCTGCTTACTTCCATTATCCTAGCCTTCGAAGAAATTTCATAAAAAAAAATCCAATAAGTAGGCTTTATTGCCAGTAAGTATATGATGAAGGTCGCTGCGGTAGCTTTGGACGTTGGACCAAAATTTGATGCCCAGATTAAGAATTTTCAAAAGAATATTGCACCAGAGATGATTTCTAACGTCACTACGTGAAGAGCAGACAGATTAGAACTAGTTAAAGGCAAAAAAAAAGCTAACAATTGAGGAGTTAAAAGGATGGATCAAAAAACTTTATGAATAAGTAATCATTCAAATAATTTTTAAAATGCAGCGACGCGAAAAAAAAAAATCAACTAAAAAAATAATTGTCTTGTTTACAGCAAAGTCGATAGCTTCCAGATAATATGGCGAGTTTGCAAAAATACTAGTATATTTATAAAATCGCTTTCATGTTCCCACATGGCTGGCTACATTGGAAAATAAAGAAAGAAAGTTAGAAAAAAAAGTCCTAAAACTCGTTTCGTCCTCAACAATAAGAAAATATAATACCTCATATCACCTACTAATCTCTTAGACTTTTTTTTTTCAGCTGAATGGAAATTCCCACAGGAAATACACTCACATTTCACAGGCTTTTATCGATCTTAACAAACTAGGAATACTTGAATAGTAGCAAGGTAGGTAATCAGAAGCTTGAAGCTTAGTTTTTCTTCCCTAACAACTACTGTTTTCATGAGTACTATTGGATATAAGTGGATAGATACATTCGACTATATTTCTCTTGCATTAAACACTGAAAAGAAAAAAACGAAAGTACTAACTGATATTACAGTACTGCCAGTTTTTGTCTGTTCTACAACAAAGATCACATACAGCTATTGTGTAACATGTAGATCAAGAAAAGGAAAAAAACAACAACATGACAACAATCAATAAATAAGTAAGTTCATTTGTCTTGTCCAGTTCATTTCGTTCACAAAACAATAGTTAATAAATAATTTACCTCAACTTTTTCACCTTTGTAAACACATAGGTGATTAGGAATATTATCGTCGAAATCCGAGCTAACCACCCATTGTTCAGATGCCTGCTGCTGAAAAAAAAGACAAAAATAAACATTTTGAATAATCATGAGGTCATATCATAGTTCACATACAAAGCAAAAAAAACATTTTGATAGCCTCACCAGCCTCGACATTTCGTGGAAATTTTATTTGAATTAAAAAAAAGGAATCCATTTCAATGCGAGTTTCTATTGTTTCTTCTACAACGGGGATTGATTCGATTCTAGCAGTACGAGTAGTACGTAATACATTAATAAATAGTACTTATAACAAACTAAGTAGCCAATTCAATATCAAAATATAAAATATTAAAGCTGTATATTTACGGCAACTGTAGTGACAAGAAACAATGTGTGGTCCTTATTAGCCTTCAGTAGTGAAATGTCACAAAAATCGATCCTATAGATCAAAACCATTAACTTGATTGAAAGAGACTTCACAATGCAACGGCAGCATCGATCTCATATAGAAGGGAATTTGATCTGAACGTACAGTATCGTGGAAAATACCCAAGATATCAGTATCGTTCTCAACGACTCTCATCACTCATTTGATAGCTTTAACAAGATATATGTATAAAATGTCAGATAATAATAAATACAGTAACTGTTAGAAATAATAATAATCTTGCCATGTCAACACGATAAATACGTATTGATCGATGCACATTTCATGTTTATCTTCATTCATTTTTAGTGTGGCTTGTGTTTTGCACAGAAATTATCTCTCAACTACGTTGTGAATTTTCACACAGAAAACGAAACCACTCGATCAATTCAGCAGCTACGTTTTGTCGATAACTAATGCTGGACCAGTTAGAGATATGGTAAGACTTTTCAAAGCAAATTAACTTAGTAAATAATTTAATCTCTTTCCATTGTCCCTTTTAGAAGTTTTAGAAAATCATATTATAGATTTCAGTAAACGAGTTATTTTGCTCATTTTGTTTCGTCAAATAAGACTAGTTATAATAGTTTTATTCTTCTTGAAACATTAATAATGCTGAGTGAATGTCAAATCTTGCCGCCTCAGGCGGAACACTCCCGCCCGCATCTATAGATTTCCGGTCTTATGTGCTACCGATTACACTACACTAACGAGTGTATTTAATCTACTCATATTTTATGATGACTCAGATTTGAGGTTTGAAATTTTGTGACTAACTCAACGTCATTACAGTTATAGCAGTGATTAGAAACAAATTTCGACTGATGCAACACTTTCGAAACCGATATGATTAATATTGATCACAACATCAAATTGATTCAACGGTCAAGAATAAATACTTCCACTTTCTCACAACATCATTATCTCATATGATCTCTAAGAAAATTTTCGTAATGAATCAGATAAACAGTTACCGTACACTCAACAAATGTGCTTCATAACTGTCTGTCGCTAAGCTGTTTATGTAGAGTAGTGATGATCTACACTCAATACATCATTTGAAAAATAACCTCATTAATGATGTTAGTATGTGATTGAGGGCATAGTGTTGACGTTCAATCAATTGATCAATAAACAATTCTACAAATAAACGAATACTACTTTGTGCACATCATTACTTTTCCTTTATAAAATTCTAACATTTTATAGAATACTGTAGTGTTTATGACGTCAATGTGGCGAAAAAAAAAAACGAAAAATCATAACACACTGAATGTTCCACGTCAAAAGGATTTTATCGTTTCCGTGTCTGTTTTTTCTTTAAGTTCCATGTAAATTGCTTTGATATCGAAGTGAAAAGAAATATTTTTCACACACACAGAAAATAATGAATAGATTAGTGAGGAAAGGATAAATTTGACTCTTTTTCACTCAACTGTCAATAACAGCATGAAAAGCACAAACCGATGTAGTCATTCTCTGACATTAGAAAGTAATTCAAACGGGATAAATTGAAATTTCTTTCAAATGTTCATAAGAAGATTGAAAAGGCATTTGAAACACTAAACATCCTCAAAAAGCCTCTCAGTTTATCGTTTTTCCCTCTACAAAACATAGGCACAAACATGACAGCTATAGTAATTTACTATAAAATATTCTAATACAATCAGACGCCAAAAAATGATAACGTTCTATAAAAGTCCATCCACTTTTTATTACAATGATTAAACGAAAAAATCAATAACGGACTTACTACATTACTCTTACTACTTATTGATTTTGAACGAAAGTAACTAAATGAGTTCCACTAACTTTCTTTCTATTTTAGGAGATGTTGAAAAGATATAGCCTTAAGTTCTTACCTAGAACAGTCAATTCATTATCGTTGTGTAGTTAAAGGCTAAGCGTTTTGAGATGAAAAAGTTTTGATGATAAGAGCTAGCTCCTAATACCACTGATTGATTAGTATTGTTGATCAAACTGATAGTTGTTACACGGCTTGCAATGATGAGACACTGATTTCTTATCATTCC
>KN716180.1:363652-383669 GCA_000816705.1 Dictyocaulus viviparus
CATTTATGTAAACAGTTTAATTACATATGTTTACTTCTTTCATGTACAATTCGGTAAGCGTGAAATTTAACCTTATTGTAGCATGCAAACGTTGTTAGGCAAAATCGCAATCTAGACGAAGAACATCGTTGTCCTTCTTTATGATCGAATCAGCTGATGCTGTACAATTTATGAAATTTACATAGTTCATACTCATGAGTTCATGAGTTACTATGCGTATACATATTTTGTATGAATCATGAAATTCTTAATAGTTTTTTCCTTGATGCCCTGCTGAATTTGAACTAAACTACTCCATACTCTTCAGCACCAAAATCTCTTTAACATCAGAATAATGAAGTAGATGGATAGGCCACTGCCTAGGTAATTGAATATATTTTATTCTTATCATTATATTTTAAGCGCTACCTTTCAGACTTTGAACGAGTCGCATTATCTACTTAATAGCTTTTAGACGAATATTGCATTTATGGAGAAATTTCGTAAAAAAAAAGTTTCGCTGAATCTTCTTAATCCTTCAGACTTAAATCCTGCTCAGTTCTCTACAAAAAAAAATTGTACGTTTTTGACATAAGACAATTATTTATGGGATGATCATCCATCAAACAATATGAAAACCAGCAAGTATTCGTTAAGCCTTCTTTGTGTTTGATCTATGAAGGTAATTTCAGCACCGATCATACTAAGATGATATAAATACCGATTATCTAACCGGTTCTTTTTCTTTTTCTTCATAATCTCCACCACGTTGTGCTTAAAAATGATATGAGATTGCAGATTTAACAGCGTTTTATTCAACTTTTTCAACTAACATAATGAAAATGTTATTATATTTAGGCAAAATACCCTCTTGTAATACGACATTACACCTCAAAAACGTTAAGTGATTATTATGAATATCATAATTACACGAAGCTCTTAAATGTTCAGTTTGACCTCAACACTATCAAATGTTGAGTGGAAGAAAGTGATACGTAGTCATATTATGATTTGATTTATGATTTATATAACTATATAATATCTAAGGGAAACTATTAGATTAAAGCTTATTTTTCGAAACAGTGAGTGCTTGCAACCGAGATTACACGAATTGAATACAATTCATATATAATATGAAAATGGTCATCGATACGTACATGTGTTACAGGCCTCATCAGAATTCTGTTGAATAAATTATTCACTTTGATCCTTATCACTATTGCACCAAGTTTTCGTGTTTGAAATGATGTAAAAGTGGATATGAATGTGGCGAGTAAGATTTTTTTGACCTACCTGCTATTTCTTAGATTCTCTAGTACTGTAGCTACTAAGATAATCAATCATTTAGATTTATCTATTTCTGGAGAAAATGCAATGACTTAAGAAAGACGTAAAATTGGAAAATGCTAGTCAATTGATGGTACTGACAATCGTACAAATTCAATTTCTTATTCTTTGCAAATTAATATTCGATATTGGTCGATATGGATATATACATAGGTCATTTGTTAAATCGAAATGATGAGTGAGGTAAACATTTAAATGTTTTGCCATAGGTAATCTTCAGTGAGGGAGAAAACTACTTTCCAATTACCAGGTGAAAATTGTTCATTAATCAGAAAAATAACTCCTGACAACTATATCGGTCTCATTGTGTTCAATCTTATAAGCGTTTTATAATTTAAATGATGAAAATGTAGCTCATATTTTGCAAGCCTAATACTTCTTAAGTTCTTAATATTTGGAATATTAAAAAAGAATGGACCATAAGCAAAAAAATTAATTCATGCCACATATTTTAAGTGAAAATTTTATGTTATGTGATACTCTTATAATGGTAATATCGAATTTACATACCAGAAAGGAAGTCTCTAAAATTGTAAAACTCTCGAAATCAGCTGCTGCAAAAGAATGCTTTTTCTCGTGAATCACATAAAAAAATAGAGAAGGAAAGAGTGCTATTGGAATATAGATTCAAAACACTAATAAAGAAAAGTTGTATGTAGCCTGACCTGATTGCTATCTGTACTTTGTATAGACAGACGCTGAGAATCAAGTGAAGATGTCTCGTCTGCATCTCGAGACGGAAACTCTATTGAATTCGTGGATGCGTTAGAAGATTTAGTAGAAATGGTTTCTGCTGTTGAAGAATTACCAGAAGATGATACATTTTCCAAACCGACTCCCAAATCTACAAAGAAAGCAGTTTTGAATTTGTGATCCCGAAGGAAACGAAACCAAACTCATAAAGCAAATGAGTATGATATTGTTCTAATAGTAAAATAGAACTAGGTCAATATTGACAAAAAATATATTAAAAAATGGAAAAATTTAAAATTTATTAGAGCAGAAATAGAGCTTACTAAGAGGTAGCAGTGCTTGGGTCAATTCGCGAATTCGCTTGACCCACATGATTTTCACTTCTTCTTTGGGTTGAGGCGCACTTCGCAAATCAATGCGGTTTTCATTGCTTGCAACGGTACCAATCTAGAAAAGTAGTAGTGACGAAAATTTTGGGATAAATAACAACTGCTGCAGGGACATAAGAATGCTGCAGAGTACAACAATTCAATACAATATCAAAAGAAATAAATGTTCGTAAGAAGTCGCAAGATGACCAAAATGTAACATAGATGCACGGACAATTACAAATTTCATGAACTAAATGACAGAAACAAATTTGATTGAGAAAAACCTTTCAGACTGGATTTCAAAAGGAAACTACATGAGGTAGGCATATATAATTGTAAACAACACTTCAATGTTTGAACAAACGGCACTGTCAGGTATAGTTATAAAAAAAACTAGCTGATACTTTCATTCTATTTTCTTTTACTGCTATTCTGCTACAAAATCCCTACATTATGGGCATAACTAATTGTCTGCTTTACCAAATTAATTTAAAAAAGAGAAATTCAACAAATCACTGTTAACAATTGTCTTAGCAGAAAAGTTTATCAGTACTTTTTCTTTTGTTTAATATAACTCCCTATACCATGTCAGCATTTGTGATTCATTATAGATCAAGGAAGAAAAAATCCTTTGTTGGTTGATACAGATTCTCAAAAATGAGGTACGCCATAGCAACTACAACGAAAAAAAAACTATTTTACGAGTTTCGAAATTCAGAAACGGCCAACAATTGGGAGAAAAAAAAACTCACACGAAGTCCAAAGCGGCACGCATCACCTTCGACGTGTTCAACAACAGAAACGTCCACTAACTTCAAGCAAAAATAGTTGTTAAAACAACAGGTTGTAAAAAATTTATGGCGACATTAGTGAAAAGTCTAACAGAATTCCAAACTCCTACATTTCTCAAATTCAATATTACATCACTATTATCATGATAAAAATTCGAAAGAAATTCAAATATTAATGAGGCTGCATATCAATTTAGAAGCAATATGCGTATATACTTACTGGTATTGGTTTTCCTTTAACTATGTATTTCACATTCTTAGTAGTGAAATCCATCTTCTTAGCAATGACGATCGCTTGCTCAAATAAAAAAACCTAAACAAGAAAAAAATTAGTTCAACATACGGCAATATAGATTTAAAATCGACGTACCTGACGTTCTTTTCCTTTTGTCTTATTGAAATAATTGCGAGGTTCCCATACAGTCAGCAAATCTTGCATAACGAATGGTCCAACAACCCCCAGCTATAAAGCATGAAAACATAACAATGTAGTTCGCTGCAGTAATGACATATAATAATAAAGCGTCATTGATGGTAAGGAACGAAAAATAAAAGAACCATAAAATTTGAAAGTTGCCGATAGTTGCACCCAAGTCTAAATACATGCAGACACTTGCAGAACAAAAATTAAAAATAAACGCAAAAAAATGAAATTAATTAACGGATAAATATTGAACTAATTCTAAGCTCACGGCTTAATTTACCCAAATATATAAATAAAGTGAAAATTAATATACAAATTTAAGAAATCTATTACTGAAACCATTTACAGTACTACTGACATTAAACAGGAAAAAAAAAGACAAGTAAGTCGTGTTAACTTATAATGATCATTATGAAGCTAAATTTAATATGAGACAAGTAAAGATTTCTCACAAGATGAAAAAAAAAAGACTGCCCAATAAAAATAACAGAATGAAAAACGCAGTATTTAAAAAACATCGTACTTTATCCTTTTCAAGCCCATTGAAGTGTATGATATCATTTACGCGTCGTGGGAGACTTTTTACTACTTCATAGGCTTCCTAAACAATTATTATATGAATTAATTATGAAGCAAATATGTAACAACTTCTTGAACCACAAATATGGAAATTGCATATGAAACTATTGGCTGTAGATTAAGAATAATTGCGTAGCGAACTTACACGAATTTCTTCAACATTGCTGCAATGTTTCAACAGTTGTTCCATGAGCAACTTGTACCTAAACGCTTGTTCATTCAACGTGTACGTAAAAATAGATGAATATGATAGTTTCACATTAACTGCAGACAATATATTGGAGATATATAGATACCTTGTACATCGTTGTACTGGCTTTATTCGCATAGAATGCAACGAATTATTTTGCTCCAAACCATGTCTTTCTCGTATGGCCTGATGTAATTTGAGAATTTGATGTCAGAAAATGACCATATCGTAAAATCCAAACAAGAATCACAGTACAAATAGATAATTATAAATGAATAAATAGGTGCACATCAAATTAATTCAGAACTATAATAAAATATTCACCTCAAAAAATGCCATCACTTCAGGTAATGCGACGACATGGTTGTTCTGTTCCATGTTGACACAGTAATCTGTATAAAGCTCATTTAAATAGTCCACCCAAACGGTAAACGAACATCCGACTTCTTCTGGATCGTCTTCATACTTAGACAGTTCGTGCACGAATTTCCTACAAAGTATTAATGTGGCAAAATTTAAAGTGCTCCACAAGGAGAGTATCTGAAGAACTTTGGCGTCAAAACACCCACTCTGAGTGGAAAGCATACAACTTTTCGTAATTTCCAAATATCGCATGACGACGATCTCTTAACACTGGTGGGAGAGTTGAGTTAGCCTCAGCAGTATCAAATTCAGAAATATAGACCTACAGAGCAAAAACTATTTTTCTGACATTCAAATACGATATTATATGAGGAAAATTGACCATGATTCCAAAAATACACAATTATTGTTTCAGATAATATTTCATATAAAATCAGAAACAATAATATGTGGTTAGTTGTCTGCCCACAAAAATCCTTCTAATACAAGATTTTCGCAAATCCCGATATAGATAATTACACAAGCAAGTGTACCTGTATGCATTTTCTCAAATCTTCTATGTAATCTTTTTCCGTTTTTATCAACTCGTGCATTGGCTCCCTGAAATTTCAATACAACTGATATTACGCACCACTGCTTTTAGGTGGGATTTCAGAGAATGAAATATACTCAAAATCAGTGGATAGTCAAAATCAACATGTTAAAACATGTCTGCTACTGACCAGAAAATCATAATTGGTAGAGAAATATAAATAATGAAATAAGGGCTACAATTCCATAGTTTATAAAGAAAATAAATTTTCAAAAAATTATCATTAAGATATCGACAATCTAATTTCTGGAGCTTGTAGTAAGGGAAAGCCACTTCAAAATTAATATGGTCTTCTATATCATATTCTAATCAATATTTTGAAACAATATCTCACCATCAAAGAAGCATACCTCATTTTACTATTCTGCTCATCTTTCATAATATTCATGCTTTCCTCTACGTTTGAATCCGATAAACGATTGAGCGACAAGTCATCTTTCTAAGAAAAAAAAAGCAAAAAATAAAAACTGATGCTAAAAAACTGTCTAATTAGTTATAATAATTTTCTAAGCTCTATATAAAGAGCGAGCACCCACAAATGTTTGAGTTTGAAAAATTGTTGAAGAACTAATGAAGATTTCTATGTGAAAGCAATAAACAAACGCACTACTACCGCCTTCCCTCCACGGAGAATTGTTTCACATTCAGCTACACGCTTCGAGAACTTCTCAAAGCGCACCCTAACCTAAAAATTTCCAATAAATATGAACTTCAGAAAAAAAAATAAACAAAGATAACCACGCACGTCTGCCACACAGTCTGCGATGTCAGATGCATGCTGCATTGCTTCATCTTTAATTTGACCTGCCATGCACAAAAATGTTTGGATCTTAGCACGCTCTTCCTAAACTATGGTTTCTTGCCCCTTATAATTGAAATAGGCTAAACTGCTTATATGTTACCTTCACGGTTAGCTTAAAAGTATGAAAGTCTTCCAAAGTAGCCACATCGGCTAGTCCCATTTTCAAAAACTCCGCTAAGCGACGTTCACCTTCTCCACAAAGCCAATCTATCAATACGTGTCGAGTAGCATCCAACAAAACAAACTGCTGACATCTGAATATGTTTTCCACATATGAAGTAAGTTACATGTTCCAGCAGCGACATTATTCAAAATCACCTATCCAACTGTTTCTTCTTCTTGGTCCAAAGTTCCAGAATTTTAGATTGTCGTTCACGTAGATCAGACTTCATACGAATAATTCTTTCACTGTCGAATCTAAATCATATACGTGGAGAAATCATAATGATAACTAGCAATTTTTATTGATACAGTTGGATCAATAGCAGTCTTTGTTGTTTTTGTACTCCCACTGAATAATACTTGTTTCCAACACAATGCATTGCTATGACTGACCGGTTGTGAGTACCACTTCCCGTACTTGTCCTCTCTATGTACTTCAGGAACATTTCACTAGTTTTTTGTGCATAAATACATCCTCTAAGAAATCGGTCCTTGTAATCCATATGTTTGCTTAGCAGCTCAGATATTACATTGACTCTTTCTTGAGGAGTCTCACCAACACGAGCAACACACCAATCACGATCTGGATTCTAAAATATTACCAATAACATCTTTAAAGAGAGCATAAGCGTACAGCATTGAATAAAATAAGAATTAGTCTTACTTGACTATAATCTTTCTCAAGCTGATCAAGTATTGGATAAACCCCGGTAAGGTAAGTCTTGTAACAAACAATAGCAGCCTGAACAGGCAACTCTTTGGTAAAGATAACTAAACTATAAAGAACTGATTTCGAGAATTATTGTGTATGCATACAGACCTTCAACAACTTGTTACGTTCTTCTGCAAGTCCACTTAATCTCCTCCACCGACCAGTAACCATTTCATTTAATTCAACAACTGCTGCTCTATCTGTGGAGCCTTCACGAATGAGCTCGTTAGAAAGTTCATAAAAAACTCGTACCGAGTCCATATTATTTAGCTAAAACCAATAGCTCATTTTGCTAAAGCGATCCACTGGCTCCAAAACAACCTCAATTTTCTTTATAAACAGCTCATGTTCTTCCTGAGCTCTCAATGCTTGTTCTAAATCCACCGGTACCGTGCTCATAGCTTGCAATGCTCTTTCTTCACGATCGAATACTGCTACTATTTCACGAACAACGTTGCGAATCTGAATTTGAAATCCGAATAGAAAAAACGAATGATTGAAAAATAAGGTGACAGATAAACTAAGTACCCTTCCTAATTTCCTAGATCCTTCTATCCGATAGGACGTCTCTGCTGCATACTGAAATTGACTTGTTATATTACGTACGATCACTCATAAAAGTAGTCTGTAAGAAGCAGTTAGCAAACCTTCATTACTTGGTGCTCGGCGGATTCCAGAATTTTTAGATTCTCTCTTATCAGATCAGTTACGTTTTTACCCTGCCTAGTTCGTAAGTCAGAAAAACCATTGCCATGAATAGACTAAAAAATAATTCAAATATAAGGAATTTTTATTAAACTCAAAACAATAAAAGCTATTTGACACACTTGCAAAACTTCTTGAGCACATTTTCGAATATTTTTTACAGCCATTTTCACTTGAGATGTATTATCTTGGTGAAACGGTAAAACTTTTTCTGCGTTGCCAGCAAAAGTTGATGATTCTAACATTCCACGCATGTCTTCTTCCCAACTCTAAATACTAGACAGATTACTGAAATATCTATAATAAACCAAGCAATGGAATCAAATAAGAAAACGCATACGCGAATCTGAGAAAGAACTTCGCAGTTATCTCTAACAAAAACGGCAAATCGCAGTCCGATTTGTAGTAGAACACGTTGCGGATTCCACATGTTTGACAGCTTGCTATTCCGACCTTCTGAATCAAATTCATTCAATATCGTACATTACCAGATTTACCGAAGTATCAAGACTAAAAGTACCAATGTTCCGAATTAAGCGATTAATACATGATATATTGCTTGTGTAATCGATTCCTGTATGTTGCGAATGAACTTCAAGATCGTGGACCAACTGATTACCTTCTCCAATGGTTGTGGCGTAAGCCTAAGCAATGACCCCTAATAGCCCACAAGTCAGAATCCCACTTTTTGCCGAAATTCTATCAAACGTACTTGTGCTGTTCCGTCAGTTTCATAGAGCCACTGTTCTTTGCTACGCTCGCATGCATCCACTTCAGTATCGATTACCTGTTCTCCATACTTTTTTTCCATTTCATCATACCACGCCATGATTTCACGGTAATGTGTATGAAAAAGTACAGATTGATTGAGAAGGTTGAATCTGAAACATAAGCATTGAAATTAATTGACCAATTTTTCAGTATTCATTGAAACACACCTAACTTCTACACGATGTGTAAATTGTTGAACTCTCTGGTCCAAATCACCAATCATAGCTCGCATTTTCTCAGCATCGCAGACACCTAAAAACAAAACATGTAAAAGACGAGTAAAAACTGTTCAGAATGTTATAAAAATCCTAACCAGATTCCAATATCGCCTTACTGGCCTCAAAAAGTTTATTGGCATTCGAATAGGTATTTCTAGCGATTTGGCGGAAGTGACTATGATTCCTTTGTAATATCCGAGCTTGCTCAATACTCTCACCTGTAGAAACACAAAGCAAAATAACACCAGCACATCTAATCATTAAAGCAACAATAAACGGTCGAACAATAAGGTCCCACCTATACTTGTGTTCTTTGTTAAGTAAGGATCACCGTGTTGCTCCAACCATTCCACTACAAGTTGTGTATCTGTTCGAAAGGCAATCAAAGCTAGCATTGAGTGCAGACGAACCTTGAAAAGATATAACGGCTTAATTAGATTTTGTAACCGCATAATAGCAAGAGGGACCGCAGTGATGAGCAGACTCGATACTCAATATTAGAGCCCAGCTCAACTCAAATCAGGGCAACCCAGCTTTTCTCTCATTGAGGTCGGTGGATTGGTACCAGAATCAACTGAGCGAGGAAAGAGCACTGACTTAGAAACAGGCTGGTTCTCTCAAATTATTGTATAGACCATTCAGATTTATACACCACAATAACAGAGAGACAAGAAATTTGTGACGCATTTCGCTCAAATGAGATGGACTACACCAATCTTTACCCCTCACAAAATTTTCAGAAAAGTGGATAAAAGCAAATTATCGGAATTCATTTGGTATAATACGCTAGATAAACTTCATAAAATTTTGGTTTTTACTAGAATTATAGTGACTATCAAATAACCATCATGATAGACTTTTGCGTTGGTCAACAAATCCTTGTATTTAATGTATACTCAGATTCCTCTAGTACCAATTCACCGAACTCGGAGAAATGTTCTGCTTGGCAAGTCTGGAGGCGACAAGGAAATTGATTGGGGCCTACATATCTCTATGGAATCTTCACCGCTGCGAAAAGCATACCGTTATAATTCATGTTACATTTTAATAACTTTAAAACGCACAGAAAAACAAATGATTTGGTATCTATACAATAAAGAAAACTCTTCATAAGAATAATAGCAAAATAAAAGTGGATTAGACTAAATAAAAGCTCTGAAAAATCATCACCCTTCTTTCCTTCCACAAGCATAGAAGATGTTTGTGAGCTCTGGTGAGTTTTCCAAGCAATTCTTTTATAGTAGGATCATCAACTTCAACCGATTTTAGCAGTTGTATTAATTGAGAGCCTTGTGCGAAAGCCTAAACGGGATTGTGGACGCGTCTAGAAATTTATTACTTGAGCACAAAAAATGCCGTGTGCTTATTACAACACGTACGCCTTTATTAAAGAACAATTTTCGTAAATCTCAACATAACCCACTTCTGCATATATTTCTTCAACAGTCGCCCAAAATTTTTCGTGCTGCTGAATAGCTTCTTCCAAAACATCTGAGGTCTTCCCACTCATGCTGCTGGGATCAACACCTGGACTTTCTACCCACAACGGCAATTTCGCGAAATACTAAAGTAATGAATTCCAAGTAAGAAAATCATCTGAAAATATTTTTAACTTGTCTAATTACTGTTCAATTCACGTACCACTTTTGTTGCAGAAAAAAATGCAACTGCCGCATTCAATATTAGCTTTCGTTTAACCAGCTGCTCCTTAAACCGTGACCATTCTTCGTCCAAACGCAATTTTAATCTTTCCAACTACAAAATAAAGAACTCACATTAAGGAACACGTAACCAGAGATCATAGTAAGATACAAACCTTGTTTCGAGCTGTTTGACCACCTGCAGAGTGTAAACGAATCGCGATATTTGTGACTTGAGCAATATTCACTTCAGCATTCTATTTGGAAACAAAAATGAAATAACACACGATGAGCGAATACAAGTTGTTTTACTCACTAATGTATTTGGAAATTGTCTAAATAACTGGCAACACTTACATCTGCAGCAACTGAAAACTCGTCGAACTCTCGAAGTTTCTCACAAGCTTCTACTTCAGAAGCACCAATGTTACCGATGCATTGTGTCAAAGTATCATTGTGTTTTCGTGTCCAGTCTATCATCTAGAAGGCAGTAAGTTCATTTTTTGTTTAGAAAAACTTGAAGTGCACACGCCCTCAGTTTTAATACAACATAGAAACATACGTTCTCAGCATCGTGTTCAAATAATTTCATTTGATAACACCCCTCTAATTCAACACGACGAGCTTCCCACTGCTTGAAGACGTCACTTCTATACAAAGTAATTATCAAGAACATAGAGATAAACAAATAGGCTACTCTAAAAGTAAGAAGGTACGTTGGACTTACTTCAAATTACGTAACGATATTAACAGATTCACCATGTGTGGAATCGAAGATACCAGATCTGGGTTCGAAATTCCACACTGTGCTCGATTTATTCGTTCACTTATCTATGAAATGCAAAATTGATTATAAATGAGAACGCAATATTACCTGAAAAGTATGAAGAAGCACTCACTCTATCAGATTCATTTTGCAAACGATCGACTGGTATAGCAATAATAGCTTTCTTAATCGAAGAATGCTGAGAAAGCGCCGCTTCAGCTGTGCTGATGTCCACTGGAGACTGAGAATCAGCCATTGACCTACGTTGACATTCCAAATGGCGCATAACATCGGAAATTTGCCATATCCACCTTTCTAGCTCCTGAACAAAACAGCACAAATTGATTTCATAAATATTCGTTTAAAAAACAGATATTACACAAATTTATGTACCAGACGAGTATCTAGCCAGTCATCATGGTCATATGGATAGGACCCACCGAGCTCACGTACCAATTGACTTGGATCTACGAATTTCATAACGGCATCAATGGAAATCATATGAACCTAGGCAGAGTTAGGATTCAGAGCAAGGACTATAAAACTGACATTTTAGGTGGAATATTACACCAACCTCAAAGCTCCATGAACCTATCAACATGTTAGCCTTCTGTTTTTCCCAAAAAGTATCCGGTTTGATAATTAGAACCATCATGTTTAGTCCACTCGTTGTCTCACAAAGATGCTAACAAAGCACTAATGCGACCAACTTATTCAAATAATAAACAGAATAAACTCACATTGATTGCTTTGAGTATTGGTCTGACATTATTGTACGCATGTTTGCCGCGCATATCGATGATCACAGTAAATCCGTGGTCTCTAGTTTCATCACTTAAAGCAATCTCAAATTATGAATCTCAAAATTGTAACATGCTCTGAAAACAATATTATGCAAAATAAAGAGGATCAGAATTCAAATATCTGAATCTCACGATGTTACGGTATGCAGGTAACGGAGAACATTTCTAATATTATCCGGATTGTGTTGTTGATCTTTAGGAGGAAAAAATATAACCGCACGACCAGTACGGTCTCGAGATCCCGGCAATATGGCAACACCATCACGTAGAACGTGAGCTATATCTTCTGCTTTTAGAACTACCTAGAGAAGTATAAAAATACCGACGACACAGTAATATGGACACAAAATTTACGCCTACAATACCATTGACTGATCTGCGTAACTATACCCAATGAAAACAAATTTTAATTAATCAAAAACTAACCTCTGAGTCAATCATATTTGAGATAAGTACTTATATACATAGACCACTGGATTTCGACATTTCGAAAAAGAGGGAAATAACACCTATAAAAACTTTCAAGCAAAATGAACAATGAAACCACATTGCAGAGAAAACTTCAAATACATAATAGGCGACCTACACATTTTAAAAACTATGGGGAAAAAATCGTTGAAACATTGAAAATTTTGACGTTCTATAATCAATAGGGAAACGCAATAGGGTATTTAGGAAGAAAGTTTCAGAAAAATAAATAGGTAGAATTAATTCATGTAGTTTTGATATGCACGCAAAAGCGTAATTTACGCTCTAGTGTAATTATCTTGAACGTGTACGAACCATAAGCTCCGGTGCTTTTAGTTGTTGTTGGCGTCACTCACTTGCATTTGTGTAGGGTGCCAATGGAAGGCCTAACACGAGGCAGATGGTTCTTGGCCGTCGCGACCTCTTTCCCACAACTGACTCCCGAGGACTGATCGTCTAGACCAGATGGTCTCTGCTTCTTTTCACATCTACCACTTGACATTGAAGAAAAAGGGAATTCACGCCTTTTTGAGTATTAGAATTATCATCTTGCTTGTGTCCAACCAGAGGAAAATTAAAGTCTTATTGAACGGAATTGTTGAATCTACTTTTTATGGTCATGATATGACCATTATATTATTTCATTAACTACAAATGACAAGTACTAGAAGTTATAGTATTTTTATTGTACACCAACTATAATAGGTTATATATGATGTTCTAATATTTGTAATGATGCTTAGTTAGTCGCAAAACTTGGGATATCAGGTGGGATCCGCTCGAGACTCCAAGTTTTGAAACTAACTCGGCATCACTACTAAAATTACAAAAGACAAGATTTCAGGCAGGATCCATTGAACTCAGCATGCGGTAAGCGTTGTTCTAACAAATAAATGAGACATGATCTTCTTTTTTTGTGACTATAAGTTTTGTGATTAGTAGTTAAATTTACATTGGACTGTTCTCGACAACTCTCAACTGACTCACATTTCTCCTGTATTAAAATGTCGCCTATACAGATGATATGAGAAAATTTCACCAGACATCATAAACCATTGGTTCGCCATAACTAAACATCTTGACTGGCATTGAACGCTTTGATATACTGCTTCAATTTATGAGCGATTAAAGAACTTCGTCATAGTTGTTAAGTAAAAAATACATAGCGCTCTATGTATCTAACGTAAAAAAAGCCATAGACATACGTATGCCAATTGTGAAAAAAGTTTCTGAATTTCCACGTGAATTTGACTCAAAATTTTCGAAGTAATTTGTATAGGAAAGACTATGTCACAATAACAACATGACTCACTAACTAAGAGCATATTTCACTATGTAATATTTATTTTCTTCATATTCTCACACCTCATTGAGTTGTCTATGCCCGATGAAATCCTCATCATTTGAAGCACAAACACCGAATAGTTTCATGAGTTAAAACTGTATAATAATCGGTATGTTTCTGAGAGGTTTTCACAAAAGTACGCAGTAACGTCTAGAATCACTTATTGTGACACAACTATATCACATTATTTTTAATGAGTTAGTGAATGATTTGTAGTACCTAATGTTTGAGTTTTATAATTCTTCTTTATATTTATAGTTGTTATTTAGTCAATTTATTGTAAATGAAGAAGCTCACTGATACAACACTTGAAAGAGACCTTAGTAAAAGTACGTACTTTTCAAAGTATTCTTGTACGTACTTTTCTGCAGAGACGGTTTAATGACCAGTGTTATCGTTTCGTAGATCATTATATTGTTCCACGTTATAGGAATCTTGTTAATAGTATCGCATTTATAAGAATTTTAACAGTATTATTAGTCAAATTGAACGAATACGTTATAACAACCATTATTGATTTGATTCTTTAAATATACTTTTCAATATGTTCATTATGATTAATGGTTCTATACAAAATAACCGATTTTTTGTCATCGTATTTACATGCATAACTGTAGTTTACATCCTTATATTTCTTTTGTTTTCTTTTCTGCATTTATTTGTATTTTCACGCCATCGAATAATTAGCATAGTAGTACAAAGCAAATTTTTAGTTTTCATAATGCTAATCAAAGTGAAAACTCTGACTGGAAAAGAAATTGAATTAGACATCGAGCCAAATGATAAAGTTGAACGAATTAAAGAAAAGGTTGTCTTTTTTCTTTTTTTTTTACTCTTTTTTCTTAACTAACCTGAAACTTTGTACTAAAATCGTCAGGAAGCATTTCAAATAAATTAGTTGTTTTTGAGATTTCTTTCTCACTGATTACTTCGCTTTTTTTATAATTTAAGAGCATTAAGGTTGAAGAGAAAGAAGGTATCCCACCTCCTCAACAACGATTGATATTTGCTGGAAAGCAAATGAACGATGACAAAACTGCGACGGATTATAAGGCTTGTTGATTTTTTGTATTTAGAATTGTACTATTAGTTCATCAATTTCTATTCTTCATAAGGAAGAAAATTGAGAGAATCATCACTTGGAAGACATCTATATAACCATGCTAGCAATACAGCGAAAATAAGTCTAAAATATCTAAAGGTGGTACCACACGAATTAGTGTTTGTGAGCGTATGGTAGTTATATATCCACTCTGAAAAATCTTTAAATATTAAGTCTATTCCAATCTCCGATTGCCTTATTGCTGTGTGAGCTGTCATTCCGGTTCGACAGCGATCCTAGAGGGAGCGAGCTCTCCACTGTTTCGATGACGGTTAATTAGTACCGCTGTCTTTCAAAATGATATGAATCACTCATTGAGTGCTCAAGCATTAATCTTTGCATCAATTATATTAACTAGATTCGCATTTGATCACATCCACGTCAAACAATGTATTTGGATGCGAGGTGTATCCCAAGTTGATCGACGTGAATACTTTAATCTCCAATATCATTTATATTTGCATGCTATGCAAAAGCAAACAAAAATGGTAGTTTTTTTTATTTTTTATAGCCGAGCATACAGTTGGTATCATTATGCATTTTCAAACTCAGTGCTTTATTTATATGCGTTTTGCTAAATATTAAGCTGAAGAGTATGTATATATATAGACAGAATGGAAATTTGTGATATCAAAAGGTGATTATAGGGGAATCTTATTTTTTTTTAGTTTTATAGAGTTTAGATAAATTGTCATACCTAGGTAAAACGTGCATTTAACCCCGACTTTTTAAGGGGGATCATGGAATTTGATTTATCTTATTACTTTCTACTCCATCTAGAATTTTTGATTTAACTCTATTTCAAGGTTAATGTTAGTGATTGGGCTTAATTGGTGCTCAAATGTGATAGGTTCAAAAATTTGCAACTTGGTAAATTATATTTCAAAATACATCTTTTTGGCCAAATTTTAAAATTAGCAAACCTTGTAGTAATGTGCGTATTTTGCTTGTAATCTGTGCTTCGTATTGCTAAAAATTTGGATCGATCAATCCTTGGAAGCACGCTTACTTAAGTGGTAAACTTTATTTCGTCAACCTGCCTGTAATGAGAAATTTAGAGTTCTTTCGTTTGATTATCACAGTTTCTATTTGATAACTGTTGCGATAATGTCATATTTAGCATTATAAGCCAATAAGCCGACGGTGTGAATTGATGGAAACTTTTAATTAGTTGCTTTTGATATACTAAATGCAAAGTGCAATCTGATTGTACTTGGTTGGTTGCAATGTTGTATGTGAGGACGGCATACGTCAGGTAATATAAAATAAAGACCAGTAACATTTGCATAGTGAAGATGTTCATCATATAGCTTATCTTTGACATTACGATCAATTTCTGCAATTTCGTGACTGTGTTGTTTGAACGATCATGGGGAGAAAAGTTTTTAGCTCGACTTACCAAATTTAGTAGAACTTTTTTTTTTCTTTTGAAAAATTTTACGTTGTTGTTATTATGTTACCTTTATTATACAATAAATAAGCTGATGGAAACCACCACATTGTTTTAGGTAGCTGGTGGCTCTGTTTTACACTTGGTGCTGGCTCTACGTGGTGGATAGGAGCTCAGATTTCTTAGCTTTCATGTTTTGCTGCTTAATTATGTGCTTATTTCATGGTTCATCAATTACTAGATACTTTCACATTGTCAGCTGTTAGTCCGGTTTATAATCCTCAATAATCCGTATAGTTATTCCTAGTTATTGTATCACTATGTTCCTGTAAAAATGAAGCATTTAAGATTAATTTATGAGATGAATTTCATTTTAAATTGAGTGCGCCTCATGTCACATATATTGCCTACCATTTGCTATACTTTCTTGCCAAACAATTATCATTTCACGAAATATACATCAGTTCAAGGTTTTTCTTTTCGCTCACCAAGACGCGATGTCGACATATATTTGTTAGCCCAAAGCTATTGTTTTGGTTTAATTGCCGTCAGATTTAGGTGAGACTACATGTAGTGAAACACATAAAAACGCTCTAACGGGCTATTCTCAGAATCTTGGGGAAACAAAACTCAATATCCGCACCCTGAGTTTTTACATGGGACGACAAGACAATTGGTAAGAGGTGATCAATTATCGAGCCAGACGTAATGTCAAGCGTTCCGTTTATAACGAATTCGCCATGGAGACTAATCCTACTCCGTAGATACAGCGTTAGATCATTCTCTTTAAACGACAGTTTTATGGTATTCAAGCATATAGAACATATTGGGTTTTCTACGCGAAACTCTCACAGAAAAATAGAAAAGGACCACATTGTTGGGAACTTGTTTCACATGCAGAAAACTCACGGCACAGAGGGACAGATAACATAAAATTTGTTCGAAGAATACACGTAAAGTGAACTTTCCATCCCGAGAGCACCGACAAGCTTTGGCGTTGATCAATTGTTATTGTGGAATGGGCCCACGCCTCGTGTCCAACATTATGTTGTGCAGGTGGTTGAATGCGATCCTGGTCTATACAATAATCTGAGTTGACCGCTCTTCAACAAGTCAGTTTTGTTTATCTTATAGAAATTTCTTTCGTTTGACTGTAACACCACCAACACTGAGGCGAGGATGCAAATTTCTCAAAAAGTAACATGAGTTTATGAAATGTCCTTCTACGTAAAAATTAGGACAAAGCAACTGTTGGATGGACAAAGTCAATAATCAGCACAGGATCAAAATTTATGTCAAACAACATAGCACAGAAAAAGAATCTTGCAAGAAAGCGTTGTTTAAACGAACCAAGAATCAGACACACATCATGATGATCACATAATATGGAGTGCTTCAGCTAAAATAATCAATGCAAGATGAAAATTCAAGGCGAAACAACATAGCACAGAGAAATAATTTCACAAGAAAGCGTTTGTCAAGCGAACTAAAATTCAGACGTACATCACGTTGATCATATAATATTGAGTGCTTCGGCTAAACAACATACATTTACTATCAATGGTAATCTATATTTCTGTGGGTGAATTTCCAATGAAATTACGAGATCAAGCCGCTCAAAGCTCTTCATTACCTAGAATCCGCAATATAATGTGATCTTTGAGAATGTTACAATTAGGTGAAAAGCCATGTTACAAAAAAATGTACCTCTTGAGCTCTCTGCTTGCAACGTGACAATTCATGCATATTCTTCTGGCTGTTCAATTTCTGAAAGCAACATATCCAAGTTAATCCCCACCAAATTCAGCAAAGGGCGATAGATTTTTTGAATGTGCGATTAGTGAAAATTGGATGAGAAAAATAATAGCTAACGATAATAATACTAATATCTTTGGTCGTAATTCCTAAGTGAATGTTGACTCAGCATCTTCACCTCACAATGTCTTACTGAAAAACCTAACATCGATTCAAGAAGCTGGCCATCAACACTACATTTTTGGTAATTTATAGACTCATCGGTAATATATACGTCCAGTAGCCACGACCCGTGTTTGGCAACCAACTCATCCTTAATATGACAGATTCCCTGAAAAAATCCATAAATACCGTTATCAAATACGTTTTAGAGACCATTAGTCCTAAGAACATAATGTCATTTTCCAACATTCCTGCTTCTGCATGAATTCACTAAAGTTTCAAACTGCATGTGAACGCACAACTTTTACAAATTTCTGGCACTTTCGTTAATTACGAGGTTGGTCCACGAAACGAATCAATTGATTTGTCTTCATTTGTAATTGAGCGTAAGAAACGTGTTATATTTCAGATTAGAAAAACTTATCTACTTGTCTCTAGTTGTATATAAGATACCACCAACAACTAAGGTTCTGTACTCCTTTTCCATCAAATTAACTGTCAAATTCCAAATGTTATCAGACTCGCAATAAATGCTGTGCCTGCAGAAATCCTTTTCCCAGAAATCTCTCACGTTACTTTGTGTTATAAAAATGCTATTGGCTTTGCTCAAATTTCTACATATTCGATGTAGAAAATCAAAATTCTTTCTAGTTGCAACACTTTGCCAGTTTTGGATGTGACTCTGCTTTCTAGAATATAAAGCTTTCCGAATTGCAAAAGTATAACAAAATATGGCGAATGATTATGTTTACTATATTACTTGGTAAAAAGTCCAATACAATAATGTGAACACTAAAAATACCATAAACAAATGTGAATTTTTTAAAGTCGACCGGGTAGTCGTGTTTATGGCATGCAATTAACAGAAGGTAGAAGAATAGAAGCGTTGAAAAATTCCAAAGCTTCTTTCTAAACGAAGTACATTGTATGAATTGCCAATCCTTTATCACTTAAACTTACCATAACGCGCACGACCTTCGGTAACATCCAGAATTTGCGATGAGAAAACGCTTGACTAACATAGACAAGCCTGAGTTCGTGAAATCTATCCATAACAGAAGTTTCGTACGGAGAACCCCTGCGTTCCTTAAGTAATGCATGGAAAAGGTGCTAAAGATTCACCTAACTTATAAATTTTAAAAATAAGAAAAAGACCAAAGATAATTGTATAACTACTGGACATAGCAACCGATACGACATTTGATGTGATACATTATTTATACGTCCTCGTTTATATGGTATAACAGCAGTTGATGTGACATCATCCATCCATTGAGGATTGACGAGAGGACGACTTTTCTTAAATTACAAAAAAGAAAAAAGTGGCAGAAAAACGCAGAGGAAGATAAACCCAGTAAATAAGGGAAAGTATGTCCAAATGTCTAACAGAGAATATACTTCCATTACCTCAACATTTGAACGACAAGGGAGCGAGCTTTCTATAAATGACATTAAATCAGAGTTGTTTTGAAACGACGAACTTTCAGGTACCGATGAATTTATTAATTCTTGGGTAGTTATCTAAACAACCACACTAGACACTTGCATATACAAACATGCTGATACTACATTATAAGATTTAATTTAGAAAAAAAGACAGTCAGCACACCACCACAGGCTCCTCTTCCTCCAAAACTTCTTTATTCATGCCAACTCCGTCTTTTGTAGTAAAATTGTGATTACTAGATGAATTACAGTGTGACGAAACATTTGTTGTGTCAAGAGATGATGTTGCAAGGTGCTCTGAAATTAGCACATCGTTATCAACTTCGTAAAAATAGATCATGAAGATATTAATTTAGAACGTAACAAAATGTCTAAAGCGATTTCGAGTTCGTGAATGACAATCAAGTCAACACCTAACGATTCGTTACATTACTGAAATAC
>KN716180.1:383869-396579 GCA_000816705.1 Dictyocaulus viviparus
AGCGATTTCGAGTTCGTGAATGACAATCAAGTCAACACCTAACGATTCGTTTACATTACTTGAAATTTAAACTGAACTGAACGCGAAGATAAAAAAACTTGAAAATGTCACTCATACAAGGTAGAAGTAACGTGAGTATATATCTTTACTATCTTGAAACGCTGAATTAAGAAAATTACTATGCCACATAAAACTAATAATATATGAAGAAATAATCTACCAATGATTTTAAACTAATTACGGTCAAGTCGTTAAAGAACCAAAAGTATTCCATATGATCTAATTTTATTTTCATTTTAACTTGTTTGCTAGAAATAGAAGTAATTTTACATGAAGAAAGGATCGATTTATCAGTAAAAGTTAGATATAACTCACGTATTGGTAATACTTCATTTTGTATCCGAGCTCTTTCACAAAACTCTGTTCCAACCTAGCAAATTACAGATGTAAGAAACCAATTAACCAATACATTTAGTCTCTATAAGCGAAAAAATTTGATTATATTCACACCTACCACGTGGTCATTCTTATCTACAACAACAACTAAACGCTGTTGTGAGAGAGGAACAGTAGGCACTGGATGAACAGAATGACTGGAAGAGCACTTGCCCTCAGCAGTCTGCTCAGTCATTCGCTGATTACGAGAAACAGGAAAATATTCCATTATTGATTTGTTTCTAGAAGAATTGGTAGACTTCTTGTGCGATCTACAAATATATTAGCATATGTGAAAATGTTTGCCAAATAAAAATAGGTTATGATTTCTCTGAAAGTAAAAATAGATATTATATAAAGAATAGTGTTGATGTACACACATAGAACTTGCTTTCTTCCCATCGTACAGAATAAGTTGTGGATCAGTAACAAAAATAGGTAGATCCTAAACATTCTCATTATTCTCAAATCTACCAATCTATCAATGCAATCTTTCGTAAATCTACTATGTTTAGTGCCTTAATACAATCTTCATTAGAACTTGATAAAATCTCTGATCTAAGAAACTGACTTCAGTGTGATCTGATTGAGGTTTGGATTTTACATCCCTTTGTAGTGGTAATAACAGCTTCTTTTGTATTACCGGTGGAGCATATGTTAACTCTGAAGTTATTGATTTCGTTCACCAGAGGTTAAAGTGTTACATAAACCATTTAAGATATTAATACCTTAAAATACGATATGGTGATAATCACCACATGAATAAATATTTTTGTCACCTGTGATTAAGGTACCTTGCGGAACATCGTTGTAGAGAGGTGGTACCGTAGCAGTGGGAGTTAAATTATTTTGAATGGGGGGTACTACTGCGGTTTTCTCACTATCATTAATCTGAAAATGACTGCACTAAATATTTTATGCAGAGCAAAAATTACGCAGAAGATTTACCTGTGCTTTTACTTCTAATTTGTCATTTGCATTCTTCGCCTTTGTGTCAGAGGTATGTAATAGTTGGTTTGATATTCGTGGAACACGAATCATATATGGAGAAATAGTTGATCTCAAGAGAAAAACAGCTGTGTTAAACAACACTAAAGAAAAAATAAATGTGAGAATACAGCCTGATACCACATACCGTTGGCTTTTCATATTGTTCTTGATACCGAGACGTTCCGCAAACAACAATTTATTGTTTAGCCGCACTGCCTCAATATCCCCATTTAGCACCTGAAGGCTTGAATAAAAATTTCAGTTATCGCCCAACATTTTATAAAATCACACCTGACAATTTGAAGGATTCAGTAATAGAATTCCTCTTCTGAGAAGCACACGTTCAGTTAAAAGAATCTGTAAATACTTGCGTTAATAAAAGAATATTTGCAAATAAAAAAAAAAGCTGCGGAGTTCGATGCACAATTGTACGTCTTTTTATTGATTGATGAAAAGAAAATTTAATTAACACAAGGAAAGAAATATGGAATTATGTTTGTTGTTTACAACACTATCATGCTCACTTATAAGTTAAGCATTTCATCATGACTCGGAAGAATAAATAAAGAGCAATGACTGTTTATTGCGCAGAATATGAAAATGTTTCAGCAAACCTCTCTCAAGATTCATGAAAAATAAACGTACACCCTATTCGCGACCCAGTACCCTAATTGCTCAGCTCAGCAGTATACGATATTGGGCTCTCAAACAACCAGTGAAAAGCGATCAAATCTCAGATTCGATGTGGGAGATCAAATATGAACGTAATGGAGACTGTTTCTTGTCCTATACATACAACAGGAAGACAGTCTCTTATCACATCGATTTGTTTTTCGTTCATTGTGAGAAACAGTTCTGGCTCTAGATTCGTTAACCTGATAATCAGTCCATATGAGTCTGACTCAAAAACGTGGGATACGTTCCAACGATGTACATTCAAATCAAATACTATTCCGATATTAAACACTTAAAATCAATGCAGCTGGTACTGATGTATTGAAAGTTTTCGTGATTGTTGTTTGAATGATTGTACTGACGTGAAAGACTCCGTTTTTTGTAAAATGACAGGCAGTTGTGATTCGAAACATGAGAACTTCAATAGGAGAATGGTGAACTTCTCACTATGTATGATCTTATTCCCACTTCCAAATTAAAGAAATGGTAGTAAAATGTTATATTTCGTGTACACATATATCTCAATTAACTTAATAATGATTTCACACCAAGTAACATGCGAGATGAGTCTATTATTTCTTCTTTTTTGGTTGAGATTTCTCCGGTTTTTGTGACTAATGGATGAAAATGTAAATATGTTACTAATCGATTGTTTGCTAACCTTAGTATCGTTAAAAATGGGAGGTAAGTAACCATTGACAGGAGGGCCACAGTGACACACGGGTTTAATTCTGCGTACTTGGCTTCGAATCATGCTCACATGCCAACCAAGTCTTCTATTCCTCGAGCAATTAGTATCAGTGTAGTCTATCCAGCACTGTCTTGGCAACAGACTAGTCCTCTCAAGTTATTGTACAAACCGCTCTCATTCGAAAACTTCCAGAATAACAGCATTTTCAAAAGATGATAGACTATGCCGAAATTCATCCTATGTTATTCTATCTTAAAAGAATATAGGAAGTATGGTAGTAAGTTTTGATTCTTTTCAAGCAAAATAATAACAATAATACAACGGTGTTATGTTTATAACAATTGGAAGAAATCCTAGAAAGTTATTGATATCTCTCCTGTATAGAAACGTTCTCAACGAGATCCTTTCTATGCACGACTGTCTAGTAAAAGAAGACCCTAATATGGGTTACTTATGAAATAGCTAAAAGAATATGTCGAATATGCTTCAGTCCTTTAATTTAAAAAATCGAAATGTATTTCTGCGACCACGCATGATGTGCACAAAACAAGTAGAAGCCTGATGCTTCATGCAACTGCTACTCATTTTACAAGGCTGGTTATAAATTCCTATTCTAGAAGATCGCTTCAAGAAAATTTAAGACAGCATGAACAAAAAAGACTGATGAAAGTAGCTTAAAATCAAACTGGTCCAAAAAAATGTCGATATAACCGTCGTGGTCACTACGCTTTTCTAACAACTTTGCTCAACAAAAGCAGGATACCAACTAAATGAAATTAAGATTGGATTTCAGGCTTGAGAAACCAAATCTTACGTATACCTTGGGTGATTTATGAGCATCAAAAATGATATGAGAGACGAAATATTTAGAGAAGCAGATTTGTATAAGTTACGTTAGAATTTCTCAGTTGTCAAAAATCATTCAATAGAGCCCCAAGTATGCGCTCGTTTTTCCGATTCTGTAGTTTCTAGCAGAACTTCGCTAGTCAGCCTAACTTGTAACTCGGGCTAGTATCTCATCATGCCGAGAGGGTAGAATGTAACCCTAGAGGACAAACGCACTCTTAGGCGACCACCTGGCAAAGGCTATTGATGCCGCGCTACGACGTGTGAAGACGGACTGTCTAGAAAGCTAAACGGCAGCTTATAATCTCGCGTCAATAATGAATTTATAACCTGTTGAACATTCGCGTTATTTTTTGAAGAATTTTGTAATAACAGTAAATGATTCTTAACTATTATGTAAATACCGTTAGAACAGAGGAGTATAAAGAAATACAGTCTTCTTTTTCATCACCTCTTGTTGATCATACATAAAAATTTCATATCCAACCTATATCAAAGTATATAATGCATCATGACCTCGCAACACTGATTATAGAAATAACTTGAAATAGTGCTGTTCTTAGAGATTTAATCATCTTTAAATTTAACTCAGTAAACATTTGTGTGAATCTAGTTTTCAAAACACAGCTTGGAATAATATTGTTCCCACCTCATCGATTGTTCTTCAACTGAAACGACGTCTGAAAACTGAAAAAGGAAAAAATACTATGGCGCTTGCTTTAAATGTATTAATTGCCAGAACGCAGATTTTCATCCTACGCATGACTAGCGTAAATAGAGTCTACCAGCGCGTCGCTCGCCTTCTCTTAATTATAGGTGACCTAGTTAATTGATAAAATCTCACCTTTGTTCCCTGTATCGTGTTTTCGTCCAGTGCAAGCTAAAGAAAAATGATTACAAAAACAACCTACATTTACGAAAAATGGGATATAATTCTTACTTCTCCTCCGTATTCAATTGCGTGCACGGTATTCTCACCATCAAAAAGTTTTATTTTCAGCATCCTGCGACAACCGGAACTTTCTCGCAATTGTCTATGCTTACGTGGAGGAAGTTTTTCACGAACATTTTCAGAAATATGTTCAAGCTTACAGGTGATAGTTGTTGCGGTTGGTTGATATCTTCTTCGTCTCCGTGAAACCACGACAGTCCATCGCCTTCTTCCACGTACTCACAGTACTGTTCGTAACATGATCGGGCAACATTAATTATAGAAACGACATGAAATATAGTAAACCAAGATAAATGACAATTTATGTTCAAAAAATTGAAAAACATAAAACTATATGAAGAGTTATAAATGAGCCATTGAAACAATGAGAATAAATTCAAAAATCACCTGGAAAATCATCTGCTTCACAATTACGGCTTTCATGGCAACAACTGGCACCTTTGTAAGTGGTTCATAAGAATCAGAAAGATTAGAATATAGGAGTTGCTCAAATACAGCATGGCACAAAGCTACCTGTGGATATCAAAGTAAACCAACTACTACATCGAGGAACAACATAGCAGTCACACCTCATTTGCAACTCCATGCGATTTGGCGAACATAATCACCGCTCTGAGCCAGTTCAGCTTCACGTTAATGTGAATTTCAGCCAGATACTTAGTCACAGCTTCTTCCATCGTTTTTCAGAAATACAAGAGATATATTCTGTCTGCTTCATGAACCCTCCTAACGAAGCAGATTGACTCAAGGAATTTCAATGAGAATGCGTAACAACTATCAAAGTTTTTTAATGCTTCTTAGTAAATATTCTGATCTTCTATGATCATGAAAATCATAACCACACCGAAATGGATTCAATAAAGCATCTGAATTCGAGTTACTCGACGACAAGTTCAACAATTTGTACACTCATAGTGTCACATCTGACAATTATTGGTAGAATAGATATAAGATAGCAGAATGATCAAAACATTTCACAACTTTGAATTAGAAATATATAAATCTTTATAGAAATAACATAACATGCCAAACACAACAACGCATTTGTAATGAAAAGTCATTATTTTACAGTTTGGCTTTAAAGTAATTGTATAACGCAGAACACTCCACGCATTGAGCAAAAGCACTAACAAACCTTCCAAATTTGAACTTTCATATGTGAAACAGGAAAACATGGTGATACATATTTATAAAAAATACTGCGAATAAGTGAATGTATTTGACAATAGAAATATACAGAAATTAGCAACCTATAAAAGGGAATATTATTTTCGATGCACAAAATTTTGCAACTACTCTATGTAGTCCATGTCTTCGGGTACACCAAATTGTTGATCGAGAACTTTTTCTTCTACTCCAAATTTTGTCTTACACCATTTCTTAATTGTGAAAATGTTATCTGAAAACAAAGAAATAACCCAAAACAAAGAAAAATGAATGTGAATATGATATGATAATCAAAAAAATCCACAAAGTAAACCTGTAATCTATAATAAAAGGCACATGGTATAATAGTGATAAATACTCCGAAATCCAATTTTTTTAACCTGTCCACTGATTAGCAGCATCACGTGCCTTCTCCGTCCTTAGCTTCACCTGTGCGATTGCTTCAGGATCGTATTCGGCATATTTATTTAAGCGCTCCTTGAGATTTCTTTCCTCTTCTTGAAGACTTGTAAATAAAGACAATAGTTCACAACGTTCTTTTGTATCCTAAATTTGAACACCTATTGAATAGGTATAGTTCTGCAATGATGGTGATATTCTGAACATGTTTCGGAGTATAACTATAAGTGAATAACGCAGTGCTAAAGATGCCACGACGACGCGCCGGCAGAATAAGTTCGCGGCCACCATCCAGGCCAGCCAAGCCCGCCATACCTCCCGGGTCGGAAAATTGTAAGCAGAGAAAATTGGGTAAGATAACTGGCATTGACTTGGCAAAGGGTGGTCAACTCAAGTCACTATATAGATGGGGCTCGCATTCAATGACCTCCACGATATCACGTTCAACACGAATGCGTTGACGCATTCTGCCACAAGGGATTGGTCAACGCCAAAACTTATCTTATCTAGCTTATAGGTGAATGAAGATTATAAAGCCATGAAAAGCATGCTAGAAAGCTATGAGATGCGAAGATATGTCATAAGCATAACAAGAAAACGAACAAGAATCGCTAGCCTCTTTCCCTTTCCTTTGTTTCTTTAGTTCATCAGTTCCTTCAGCAACTTTATTCTCAAAATTACTAATAGACTCTTTAAGCTCCAATACTTTATTTTTCCTCTGAAACAAAAACGACATAATTTTTTCAAATCGAAGGAATAAATGCAAATGTATATAAACAAAAACTAAATTTGCAAAACTCGAAATAGTAATAAAATACGATTTGCGAGGCTTTAGATCGAAAAGCCCAATAGCAGACATTAGTTCCGATTTTTTCGCATTCTACTAAACCATCATCTACTAAGGACTGAGTAACCTCTTTTACGGCTTGTGATATGACTCCTTTTCGTTTAGGCGCAATCTAAAATTAGTGAGTAGAGTAGAAATAAGAAGTTGAACAAGTATGAAAAATCTATTGATCAAAAGATGGGATATCTTTTCAAGCTCTTTCATCTGGAAAACGTCTTCACTCTCATACAATAACGCTAATATCTGCTCTCGCTTCTGTTGTAAAGAAAGTCCTTTCTTTCGAGTTCCCTAAAATACTATAAGTACGCTAAGGTAATATTAAGATAGAACCATAAAATTAAAGGTTTAGGTTAAATTAAGACACAGGAAACAGACAGCCTACCATTGTTTGGTGTGATCGGCGACAGTTAAGCTTTCAGCACCTTTTATTCGACTGTCTACAAAACCTACTGCTTCTCAAATCACCAGCCTGCTATATAGAGATGTGACTTCCGCGTTTTTTTTGCTTCAAATTAATCACATGTTCCAGAAATAACTGATTTACGTAATAGTTGGCGTGATACGATCATTTCTACTGTTGGTGAGGTTTCATAGGTACCAACATATGTTTAATAAAACAATATGACCCATCACTTCGAATACAATAATGAAAAACCAAATGATGGCTTTACGTATTGCAGTCATCGAAATAAACCAATGTGGAGTCTTTTTTACAAGAGGACGATGAACATATTGCATTATACCGATTTGGTGGTAACGAAAAGCATGCAACCATGTCACGTTCAACTGGCCGAAACCGTAGTAAATATCCGCTACTTTTACTACCTCATTCTCTCAAGGACCACCGCTCCTCTCTTAACCAATGTAAAAAGAATTTCTTTGGCCCACTCATATTATATAGGAAATTGCGATGTTAGTTGTTATGGCCAGAATAATTGTAGTGTTCTACTGCCATCGGTCCATGATACGACATGAATGTACCGTCTGTTCCATATTCGCCTGTCATACCCAGTACATGAGGCTTGACTTTACTACGTACCCGAATAACCTTACGACATTCTCCACGTATCCCAGAAATTCTTATCGTTACCTCATTCGATCAGTTGCTTGTCCTACTATCAACATTTCTTTACACCGCTCGTAATTATTATCGCGCATAGTTCAACTTGTAAAACTCTATAATATTGGAAGTGAACTCCATTCTTCCTGTTTACGTATAGTTTCTGTCTATGTTGATTATTGTTATTATAGTCAATAACAGTTTAATTATTCAAATTTCAGGTGTAAGTCATAAAAAACAAAAGAACCACGCCGCAGGCAAAGGTAACGGCAAATTTACCTCAAAAAAACATAATAATACATTGCAATCCACAAAATAACCGCATATAATCGTATAATTCCTAAATAAACTCGAAATGGACTTTCTTGTTAAAGTTCCGGAAGTGTGATGACTTTGATTTGAATGCGTAATATCCTAGCATTATCTATAGTTAGTAATCTGTGCTATTCCAGTACGCACATTTTACATAACACCTAACACGAGAAATAAATGTCTTACAACTGTTGACTGTTATAGTAGTGTTACGAATGCATCGAAGAGGTATTAAAACATAGCGACCAAATTTCCAAGGGAATGTTTCAGATGGCAGAGGCTACATGGTACATTAGGTGAACTTCCAGTTAACCAAATATGTGGATAACGTTGGTGGCATCTCAAATCTTTCTCATATGTCACATAAGGGCGTACCTGACCGAGGTTGCTGCTTGGTTTTCAGCATCCGCTATTAAGTTAATAGTCAGTGCGCAACGACATGCTCTCCGGAAAACGATTATAGGTCTAACCTGATCTAAAATTACTAGTGAACTGCAAGTCCATTTCAATAAAGCGTTATACTTACGCTGCTACTGATATGATAAACGACACACCACACTATCATAACGGGTAAAGGCTATGGCGGTTGTGACAGGTATTCGTATTTGATTACTTACCTAATACCTAGTTTAAACAACGCGCATTCAGTTAATATTTCACTATTGCTTCACGTATGCAGATGTTTTCAACAAACCAATTCTAAAGTTTGATTAGAACGGTACGTGTGGCTGTTTTGATCAAAGGGAACGCAGCTATCCCTAAGCAGTTCTTTTTGTTTAAAAGCATAAAAGAGTAAAAAGCTCAGAGTTACTTGTTCGGTATGAGTGAATACAAAGCAGCTAATTCATAAAAAATCATCATCAACTTCATTTATTATAACTCAATAATTGGCTGTACAATGAGATGTTGTCATCCAATGAGGTTTCATAGTTCTATGGACCATATCTACCAATATGCTTTGATAATTATCTTTTCACTGTCATCAAATGATGTTGAAATAGTAACTGTAAACATGACAACACACATAACAAATGTATTAAATAACGTCCCTAATTTTCAAACATAGTGAGTCGAACTATTCTTCTACATGGCATTCAAACATTTCTGACAATCCATTTGTTATTTATTTAAATCAGTTAATCAGCATGGTATGAAGCCATTTGCTGGGCACAATTAGATGTTATCCTTTTGAAAAGAATGAGGCTAGCGATTAAGAACGTCGGTAAGGTCAATTTTAAGTTGGTTATAATGTTTAAATTTATCTCTCACAGATGTTGATTCAGGGTGCATAATCAGATCAAAATAATATGAGCACTATAAGGTGGATGTGATACGGTAGTTCAGCTCAATTTTCTATAAATGCTTCGCGTCAACTTAACAAGAGGTCAAGCGTTATCCTCAAGAAGGACGATATTAAGTCGTTCCGGAAGCTTCTTTCACGCTGAGTACGGATCTCAAGGTTCGCTTGAGCTGGCAGGTCTTTGCCATGAAACAATCAGCAAGTGTGCGGTGTGTTATCTTTGTAATTACTTGATGAACTGTTCCTGTGGTCGCAGCCCAAGGTTTTCGCAAGTGGTCCTGTGTACTACATGGTCGTGGTTGCTAAACGGATGTTCATTCAGACATCACTTTACACTTTATTACTTTATTTTAGTAGCCCACTTTATTCATAAGGCGAGGAATAATGCTTTGAGCGTATCTTAGTGTCTGTCTTCTTCGAGTCTCTGGTACTATTGATGGGATGCACTTCCACCTCGTAAAGCAGAGCGTCCTCTTCTAAAGTAACTGGACGGCCATCATGAGATTGGCTTACACAGCTTCTATAGTCTTCGTCAAAGTACTTGAATCAGCCCGTCAGGTTCTCCCACTCTACTACAGTAATAAGTAGTTCTTTGACTTTCTGCAAGCTTAGCATTTCGGGATTTTCGAAAATAACCATGGACTTCAAACTTTAGTAAGTCTTGAGCTTTGAATCACCAATCATGCTTACATTAATTGCCCCAATACACCAAAACACAACTGTCGTATTCTTATTGGCGCAAGACCTCATAATATATTCTAGCATATTTTGGACATCGAATTTATCAAATGTTAATGTTTTTATTCCATGTTGTTTAAATTTCCCACAATTCAAATCTACTCATTGCTAGTACAGTTACAACAGTTATAATTAATTCTTAACTCTTCATATTTATACTTAGATTTCCACGAAGTTTCTATGAAGTTTCATTGTTGGGAAGGTTTGATCCTTTTACATTTTCTGAAAAAAACAGAAGCCTTCTGTCATTCCAAACGTTTTTGATCTAAAAAGGGGCCAGAATATACTACCCTCAAAAAACCAATGTGAGAGTGGTGCCCATTCGATACCTCGTATACGTTATTGGATGTGCGCTATCGTTAAAATGTTTAGTAGTTACGTTTTCTACGTTTATCTTTAGAAACAACATTATGGAAGCCTCAGCACAAATACCAACTTCTCTGAACTCACAGGTGTGTTTTTCGTAGTTGTGTTTAGATAATGGTCTAATATTATTGAGCACGATGTAGATTTGTGTCCCAACTTTTTGAATGACTTGCTACTCGTAGTTAATTACTGGGTAATTTTTCGCGTTTGGTAAGTAGAAATCGGTTTGTTTCGATTGTAAGCTGCTTGATAATTTTAGACCGCAGCACAAGTAGACAACCAGCAAGAACAAGCTCGAAAGGAAGCTGAAAATCGGGAAAATGCTCTGAACTCGATGCTTTCAACGGTTTTTTTACTTTTATATAGTGAATTTGGCAAATGGCCTGCTTTCGGCAGCGCTGATAATTGGTATTCTCATGTGTTTATAGGTTTTGGATCAGCAAGCTTTGGTGCGCCTGAGTAATCTATCAGCTGTTAAGCCAGAAAAGGCTAAAATAGTTGAATCAGCTGTCATCAATATGGCCAGGTAGAAGTCGGTTAGACTTTAATTTCTCTTTCTTCTTTGTACCAGTGATTTTTGCTCTTCGGATTTTAGGGAACGTCCTTTAATTCTTGTATTCATCCTTTCTTTTTTTTGTCTTCACGACGTAGTTATATTGTAAAAGAAATATTAGATATACTTCTTCTTTCTTTCACTGTTTTTCTTAAAATTTCCTGTTTTATTATTCAACTAACTTGAGTTTAGACGAGGGCAATTGATTGGCAAGCTATCAGACGAGGAACTAAAACGGTTGATGGAACGTGTTTCGCAGCAAACAACGCGGACAACTACTGTTAAGGTTTTTAATAAGGGAAATCTTCTTGTGCATTTTTTCTGGTAAAGCCTAATGATTCGGAGTGTTTCCATGATTAGTTTTTTAACATACCCAACATTCTAGTTAGTTTGGTAAGTTTAAATATGTTCATCAGTTTGGTAACTTAAATAAGAATCTAGTCTTGTAACTTTGTTTGTTGAAATGGCGATGAAGTTCTGCCTGTTTTTGTGTTATCCTTTAGTTTATGTCAGAAAAAGGCATTGTTTCCCATGATGGAAATGCACCAATGTTGATTGTATGTTGGTAGAATATTTCTGAAGTGCGTCATTATGTTTTAGCACTAGTACTTTATTCGGGAATTTTCTTGTGTAAGATATTCTAGATAAGATAACCTTTAACGTGGTTCAATCTTTGTAAGAAGCATTTATGCATTTGCACTCAACATGATGTCGTGGAGAAGATTGAATGCATGTGCTTCATACAATGATTTGAGTTATCCACTCATTGCCATGTTTGTGCTGATTATTTCCCAATTTTCTTCTGTACCAATTTACCGATTCTGGGATTATGGTGGATTTGTTTATGCTGGAAGTGGTCGAAAACCTGCGTATTACTATGGAATATTAGCCAGAGAGCTATAAGCTTTTGAAAATGTTCTAGTTCACCTGGATCACCTGGATTCCCGTTGATCATCGACTGAGTCGAGCGGGTACCAGTAAAACTTCCATTTTTCCCTATCGCGCGCAATGGTAGTACAGTGAGTTCTTTTCGCTCTAGGGATTCGTCGAGCATCATAATTCCTTTCTAGGGCCTTGGTGAAGAGGTCAGACCAGCGGGCTGGTGGTCTTCCTACAGTGCGTTTGATGTCCAGTGGAATCCAATCACTTACAGCTCGTGTCCACCGGTCATCATCCATGCGCATCACGTGTCCGGCCCACCTAATCTTCGAAAGCTTGGCGTGCACGGCTGCGTCTCTGATTTTTGATCGTTGACGTAGATCGGAACTTCGTATTCCCTCTTTCACCTGAGTGATGCGGGAAACGCCAAGCATTACCCTTTCGATTGAGCGCTGTATTGTGCTCAATGAACGTTCATCCTGCTTTCGTAATGTCCAAGT
>KN716180.1:396679-439878 GCA_000816705.1 Dictyocaulus viviparus
CGACCGGCACAGCAGAATCAAGGAGTCCATCCCATGAATCCACCCGCGTCTCAAGGCAAGTACACGGTCGCTTTTGGTCCGCGATTCACCCCCCATCCGCCCCCCGGGGTCGCGCCACGTAGCCTCGCGACTAACCGGCTTGAGATCCCTCAGCGAGGGAGACCCGTGGATGTTCTAGTTAACCGAAATATTTAGATACATACAAAGAAAATTGTAGGTCCATTGAATGCTAGTCCATATTCAGAGGTTATTTACACTGATGAACATACATTTTACTTGTTTTACATATGTAACTTTCAGTAATTTACAATTGAGATTTTGGGGTGTTGTTAGTGTTATTATTTGAAGTACTAAATACTGAACTCTGTATCTCAACACAATGATGTGGATTTTTGTTCTTTTTGTGGTATAGTATTTCTGTTAAAGTTTTTTTTATATTCAGAATCCTTTTTCTGCAATTAATATCATATAGAATAGTATTTGAAGTAGCAAAATGATATTTTGGGCAAAATATTTGCTATTTAATATCTACAATTGCATCATCTAGGAACATGATTAAAATGCTTAAGAAAATTTCCATGTTTTTCATTTTTGATACAATTTTTATTTTTAGTTCGATAGAAGACGCAATAATCTTGATTCCGATGGTGATGACGACTATTGATGGTTTTTCTAACATGTTTTATATTGTTCACGAACTATCTGCTTTCCGGTGATCATGTGTAATTTTTTATACGACGGTGCATGTAAATTAGTACTATTTGACTTGATAAAGCATGTTTTAAAAGTATTTTTTTTTTCCGCATACATATAGGAAAATTGGTGTCAACAATATGCATCGTGACGCTATGACAAGAGCCACGCTAGTACTCTTCAATTCTTTGAATTTTCCCCATAAGCTAATAAGTCTGTAGTGATTAACAGTCAATGCCACTTTTATTGCCTACAAAAATCGAGTCAGTGTACCGAGGTTTTACAAGTCCTGAATACGATTGAGATTTCATTGAAGTGGACTTCACCTATATTGTAAGAAACTTCTTAATTTTTTTATGGCTTGCTAGTGGTAAAAAATTAAATCTAAATTTCACACGATTTCTTATTCTTTGGATGTCGTTTTTGTCAAAATTTAGGGCATTTCACGTTCAAATGGGACCTCATGGGTTGAGCGTGTTAAAGTTCTTTTGGCATGAGCTACAGAAGTAATTCTAGTGGCCATGTAAGGTTGTTAAGAATTACTACGGTTTATAATCGTGCATTTTAAAATTTGGATTTTCCTACGTATAGTTGATTCGAAACAAATATTAAGTACGGTGTCTAGCGATATACAAACTGTAACATTAAAGGATTGTTTATAATTGAGCAACAAAGATAATCGGTGACTGTCGAGACTAGAATGAAGTCGCTCAAGGTTTTCTCTGACAGAAGCCAAGTAAAATTGGCGTTATACAATGAGTGGGAAGATTTTCTTTTCAGAACGAGTACTACAGAATAAAGCTGACCTCATTTATAAGTGATTCAATATTCCATTCTTGAGAACAAATTCGTCGTTAACGTGCTGGTGTGATATATGGGTATCTCATGTATTAGCCAGGGACTGTATTACACTCGGTCGCACATCATTTTAGAGTTATACCGTTCCATTCCTTTAATACGCCATTAAAGTAAGAGGCAATCCCATTATTTTTCTTTACATATAGAAAGCTTAATTACTATAATTTGATTATTTTCGTACGTAAGTGTTATGAACTTCTTGCAACTATTGATCCTTCTCTCTATAATCTGAACTGATTTTGCTATCATTAATTGAACCAATCCTAATTGGTCTTTTTATATCTCCTTTCAGAGCAACGAAACATTATTCTCCTCACAGTGTTGGCGTGTAAAATTGCTTTTGTTTATTATTTTTCATTTGTCTCAAGGTTTAGCATTATTTGCTGTTGATTTTCTGAGGAAAACAGTTTACATTCAGTTCTTACGCTTCTTCAAGCTAATCTTCATTAACCTTTCTATAAGTTTTCCTAATATCTTTGTGAAATTTACAGCTAACAAAAATAAATGACATCGATACAAGAAATTATGCTTTATATTATGTCTACAATGCTGAGTCAATAACAAAACTTCGAACCTTAGGCGGCACTCGATCCCGGATCTCAAAGATCTCCGGTGTTCTAAAAAAAAATCACTATGAAAGACGTTCTGTAGTAATTAATAGTCCACTAATTTTGAAAATCAATACATTTTTCATCGTTTTGTCCCATAAATACATGTTATGATATCGTATCAGTGAAAATCCATGTTGATCACAGATAGTCCTTAGCGGCAGTCATTGAAACCACGAGTGATATATGAGTGTCGTCACTAATCAATGAGTATCACATGAGTTCAATATGACGTTTATGATGTTTTCTGTAAATAAAATGAAGAACGTTAATATGTGAGTTTTATAGGTGTTAGCCTAAATGCTAATTAAATTTCAATCGTCTCACTGAAAAGCCGGTTTATGGTTACGATAGGTGAAAGTTCGCTATATACCATGCTCTCTCATTAGTCATTAATCCTGATTTGTCGCGATTGATCCAGACGATCCTTTGTGTTTCAAGCAGCTTTCATTCTCCGAGATCTTCAGTTAATTCACCTGTGTTCATCCATAATCCAGACAATATGTTTCATCTTATTTCTTCAGACTAACAAGAAATAGCAGCTTAAAAGTTCCTATCGTACGCTCTACTACTATTATACAGCAGTGTTAATGAGATTCATATTATCATTTAATTCTGAGTTCAACAAAGCCAACCTCGTTCAGTATTTATAAAGACGTAGATGAGTCTTTAAAGTGATCGTGAATGCTCTGAAGATATTATTAACATAAAGATTATCATAAAAAAACTAACTCATGTAAGAGAATTAGTTTCAATAGAATTAGATAAGAATTATTATACATCAATGTATTTTTAAAATTGGAAGAAGTTTAATAAGTTATTAGTTTCGGTCCATTAAAAAAATCCATGAAGGACAGCTTTTACATCTTATTAGATCCTTCAAAATTGTCATTCCTGAAAATCTTATTATCTCTGAACTATTCGTTTTGAATCGGCTTTCAGGGGAATGATCATAAATTCATTATCGAAAATTATGATTTAGTTATGGTACGATCTCTAAGATTTTCTCTATTTACCACCATCCTCACTACAGTATACACGGAGAGTTTCACCAATATCCATGATAATGATACAAACGTGAGATTTTCAAACAGAGGTGAGCAGATAATTTATCTAAGTGTTTGATACAAATCAATATGTATAATAGTCATATATTCATTGCTAGTAAATCTTTTTACATTGATATGTCTTCATATGAAAATCTGACGATTCACTCCTACAAATGCATAATGTACATGTATATTATTGTCGTAGATTTCTTATTTGTGCTTGAAAACAGAATACTGATGATGATGATAATGATGCTGAGTTAATCGCAAGGATCGGAACCTCAGGCGCCACACGAATACACATTTACAGATGTCCAGCTTAATGCTAACCGATTACCATTTCAACGCTCTCGATTTGCAACTCAATCTTTCACTTATTCTAAGTGCATATCTTTTCAACAGCGACTTATAGTTATGCATGCGATCAACTCAGCATCATTAAGGATCTTTGAACTGGCTCTGTTGTTTCAAAATAGTCTAACTTAAAAGTATTAAATGTTATTTTAGTGAAATGGGAATCGCATCTTCGTTCCTACGACCTACCACTTCACGCAATTTTACATAATAAAAGTAACACCGTACCGCTCGTAGTAAGGTAAGGGTAGCACGTCTTCTTAAGTCTAAAACAAGCCATGTTCTATTATATCACATTAGATCATACTCGTTAATATTACAGCCTCGACGAGAGTCTTCATAGTAGTAGATCATGTCATTGAAATCATTTCCAGAAAGCTTTTGTATCTAAAGCGTCATTATAACTGTTTTTGCCAACGTTTCTATATATGAGTATGATCAAAGACATTTCAAGCACTTTTAAGCCTCCATTAACATTCTAATTCAAAAATCCTTTCGTAACTGCCCGTATTGTTAAGGCTTTTTGTGTGTGGATTATCAAGATCGTTCGTGGTTTGTAGTCAGCTATTGTTGCTCAAAAGTTTTCAGTGCTCGTTATTGATTTAATGTTGGTTTTCATAGTAGATAGCCAATAACTTTACCTCAATACAGATAACTTAATTTTCGATTTAATTTTTATAGATCTACACGTCGGAAACGATGTTCATGCGGATGTAGTGGATGTGATATATTTCCAGATCGAGCATGTTGTTCTAGTGGTTAGCATTTATTGTTTGTTTATCAAGACCATTGTGTTGTCCTAGGTTCCAATTTATGTCCTCCAAAACTAGTTATTTACTTTCTTAATTGGTCGTTTCATAAAGAGCTCATCTCGTACCTTAAGCTACCTCAGGCTAAGCCTACTACGCGGGTTTTTGTTTTAGTTGTAGCTTATACCTCAAAGTCAGGTAATTAAACATTTATCATTGTAACAATAATAATAATAACAATAGCGTAACAGTAATAATAATAATAGTAATATAAAGTGATGAGAGAAGTATTACCGCAACGATACACAAAATGATATGGTCTTCGGTAATGGTACGGTAGGGAATGGTGGGTACACAATGTTAGATACTGTTGCTATTTAAACAATGAGTTAAGCAATGAGATCGATGGAATCTAGCATGAACTGATGTGACTCTATTTTCATCAAGCACTGTGGATACGAAGCGTAATAAGAACGATTATTACAAGAGCGAACTACAGGAAGCACAATGAGGTTATATCATGAAAAAGGGTAGCATCAAGAACATACAGTGTAAGTGATAACGTCAAGGAGAGGATAGACAGCTTTCAGTATAACACTTGGTTAAGCCAACGAAATGGGCCATTATGATTCATATTTGTGGCGGTTGTGGCCAATGCGAGGGGTTCTCTCTTGCCCTGCAGGGTATCGATCGATCGGAGAGCCGCGCGCATGTGCAACGTGCTCGTCTCTTCCATCCATCGATCGATATTGGTTAATTGATAGAATGACTACGAGTTAGATGGTTTTTGAGCGAGTTAGGTGAAAAAGGTAGAAATCTATCCTCTGATATGGAGGATATTTTCTTCAGCCAGCCGTTCTCTTTTTGATCATCACAGATAGTCTTCTAGGCTAATTCATATGAAATAATTTGGTTATCGATAACGTATGACGGTGTTTAGAATGCTGCAGTAATGCTCCTCTACCGTTAGCATGCTGTCCTCCACCACCTCCTCCAAAACCATGCTGTCAGCCGGCCTATGGGCCATGTTGCCCAGCTACGCCTAACTGCTGTCCAAATCCGTGTTGCAGGTAATGTCTTGAAACAGAAAATACTCAATGTTGAGGCACTTTGATTTACCCATTCTACCTGCACACCAGCAATAAGTGTTTTTTTTTTTGTTAAATTTTAGCGTCACGTTGTAGATTTCCATATCATGCTGTTATAACATCTTTGAATTTTTGTACGTTATTTTTTTATTTCAGAGGTAAGCGACCCGATTTCGAAGAGTACGAAGAAGATGATGAAGATGAAAATGAAAGCGAATTAACTGGTTCAGACGGGTCTAGTGGCCCAGGCGGAACAGGTGGACTCGGTGGACCGGTGCACATTAAATCTATGAAACCAACAACTTTAAATCTTAGTTCTAACTAGTCGATTCTACTGTTGTGTTATATTTATTTGCGAGAAGTTAGTGAAATATAAATAGCGCAAAATTGAATATAATATAAAACAACATTAAAGTATATGTATTGTTAATTTTATCAGTCGATCTCCTCTCCACCTCGAACATGCTGTCCTCCACCAACTCCACCGCCACCTCCTCCTCCACCACCGCCTCCACCACCACCACCAGAGCCGCCAGTCCCATGTTGCGGTGAAGAAGAAGAAGAAGCAGAGGTAAAAAAACCGAGAACACCGTGCAATCAATGCCCAGGAGGAGGTAATTTTAAGACAATGTAATAGCGATTACACCAATTTATCGAGACTCCAGAAAAGATTTTGTGATCTAAAATCAATATTTGGCTGGGATTGAGGTAAATCTACGCACAGGCTTTTTGCATATGATAATTATTTTATATAAAAATACTTTAAAAATGAGGAAATATCAATGGGTAAAGTAAAAATGAGTTTCTTTGATTGAATCGTTTTTCTCAAAAAATTCAGTCTATGAAGAAAATCAAATAGCAGATTGTGGATGTGCACGACCTTGCTGTTATTACCAGAATCCATCGTGTTGTGTCGAAAGGAAACCATGTTGTCCACCACAACCACCACCGTTACCATGTTGTCCTACTATTCCACTTCCTACAGTGAACTGTTTGGCTACAGTACCTCCGTGTCTACGGTTTGTTTTTTGGAAGTACAAAAGTTATTCTTGAATTTATATAGATATATTTATTTTTTGATCAACTCAAAATTCATAACATGATAAACAATTACCGCAATATGGTTATTGTGACATCTTTTTAATGAAACATTCATTTTTTTTTAGTCGATTGCACTCCTTCTGCAACATGAATACTAATTTTTGCCTCTGTATTAATTTGTACTTGAAAAGTAGAGGTTTATCCTCGTATTTATATTTATGTTTACTTATTTATTTATGAACACTTTCATTTTTGGAGCTTTTCAATTTTATATTGTGAGAAATATAGTGTTGGTGTTGCAATACTCTTGATATGACTCGGTTTATGATCTTCCGACTTGATCTCCTCAATAATCTTTACCTCGTTCCGTGTGTTCACCTCATGTAATAGATTTTATACAGAGCTGAAATCTGAAACGCTTGAGAATTAGGAAAGCTTCATGCGAACAGGATTTTTCAGAGGTTTTTAGACAAAGTTAGAAAAGAACTATCCATTTTTTGTTTCTGTGTTTGCTTAGAAATACTAATTTTGAATACTTCTCAGGGCTTGTCCTACATGTCCGTGCCGTAAAAGAATTTTCCTAGGAAAGCGTACTAAACGTCAAGATGCTTTGCATTGTCAACCAGGTACTTCCATCTTTTACCAATCTCCTTTTTGTTTTCCATTATATCACTTTTATTCTGCTGTTAAACATAAAAAGATAAGAAAAGCTTTTGCGTTGATCAATTCCTGTCGCGATATGCGCTGACGTCATCGTTTTCAACTTGATATCGTCAAAGTGGTTGAATATGAGCCTGGTTTATACAGTAACTTGAACTGCTCGCACTTCACCACATTATTGTTGTTTATCTTGACCATATCTTTTGACTCTTATACTAGAGACCAAGGAGGAATGGCGGGCTTAAGTAAAACTGAGGGCAGTCACCAACTGACTAAGGCAGGCGTGTCACTGTAAGACGTACCCACTGCGCCAATGCTCCTGCGTTGATCACAACAGTGATCATAATATTGGTCAATTGGTTTTAATAAATAATAATAAATGATGGAACAGAACTGTCGAGATTTGCGGATTTAATTTTTATAATTTTTTAACTTTCATCATCATATTTAAACAAATAAACATTAAGCACTTAAAACTCAAAGACATACCTAACTGCAGTTCCATTACAGAAACATATTGAAAACGTTCATATTTTAAAGAATGGTTCATAGGAATCTCTTTTGAAATGAGGATAGTAATATATGGGAGTGGATACAAATGCCGTTTTTGCAGCTATTTTATTTAAGTGTTTACCTTAAAATCAATGAGTGCTACAAAGACATTGTGTTTAAGGTATTTCGACCGCGAAACCAAGCCGTACTGCTCTAGCTTCGACGAAAGCCGCTCAGAAACCCAAAAGGGTTTCTGTTACTGAAGTATACGATGTTGTATGTTGCATAAGTCCTCATTATATTATTTTGATGTTGACTTTTTCATTATTTACCAGGATGACATTGAAGCTCCTCCTCGTGCTGGTCGCCTATACGAACGAGATCGTGCTCACCGCGTGAAACGCAGTGGTGTAGGTATTAAATTATAACTGATATTTGATCAGTGCTCCAGTCATAGAAACTCCAGTAGTGTTCTCCAATAGCAAAAAAAATCTGCTACACGGGTCTGAATTACTTGTGAAAATGAGCTAAATTTGTGTAGTTGAACCTTACTCTATGGTACTCTTCCGATAACTGTGTTGAAAGCAATCAAGCTTAAGCAGTGACTATCCTTATCCCAGACCACAAGTTTAAATGTGCGTTTTTCTTTATTATAAATAAAAAATAACTACAGTTCGCTGTAAAATCGCGGATCAGAGTGCGTGTGTCTTTGTCGGAAGCAGAAACAGCAGCAATTGGTGTTATTCGCTTGAGGGTCGATCACATGTTCTTAAACTCGGCCTATCCTCTATATCAAAGTCGCAACATAATAACAACAACATATCGAATTGTTGCAACAATGTGAACACTATGGAGGAGAAAGCAGATGCTCACGGAATACTGGTTCTTTGATACCGTTCTTATCAAAGGATGTTTGTATGTATTACATTAGATAGTATAAGCTATACATGTAGATGATTAGTGGAACAAGAGATATTAGCTACTTTTTATTTTGAAGATTAACTGTTATATTTCTCAACTGCCAAATTAGTAGATCACGTTTGCCTATAATGGTGATGCTTATTTTTATTGTGTAGTGCAGAAAATGTGATAAATTTAGACGATTGGTGTTTGGATAGGTGGAAAAGGTAGTGAATATCATTCAAAAAAGAAGATATTTGTTGAGCTCTATACCAGTGATCTGATTAAGTTGTACTGCGATTTTTACGCTACTAGTAATTCCAGTCTTCTTCCGTAGGTGCAGTCTGTCTTGGAAGACCTCTACGATGATTAACATCGCAGTAGTTTTTTCTGAAACATTCAAATTAGTGTTAACCGTACTGCCCATGTGCTAAGCTTCACCTCTCCTTCGTTATTGCTTTTCATATTTTCCATTATAAGGTCATAGATCTTCAGTCCAACCGAGGTAGATCATCTGTATTAGAAGAATGAGATAAGAACTAGGTAATCTCCAAGTATGTTAGAGGAGGAACATTTTTTTATATGCTCTTACAAAGTTATAAAAATAATTATAATGACCGTGTCACTATTTTTGATCTCTCAAAAATAATATCCAAATAATGTTTACTTCTGCTTTTTTTTCCAATTGATTTAAGTGCAAAATTTAGTGCTCTATCTGTATCGAAGGACGTCCGATTATCAGAAGGACTAAACGATCATTAGATTGTGTTCGTTGTACGTATCTTCAACCATCGGAACGTATTAAGAATCCCTTTGTCGTTCAACCACTACCAACATCTCCGTACGGTATTCCACCAGCTCATATTCGAAAAAAAAGATCAGGAGTGAGTTACATATTTGCTTGATACTTTCACTCTTCTAAACTCATCCAAATGTAGTTTTTAGAAATATAGTTTCATTGAATTCAGTGTCTACCACATCCTGAATGTATGTTGGCACCTCGTCGTGTAAGAAGAAACATCGAATCCCAATATTGTGAACCTTGTAATGGCGGATATTATGGAAGAAAGAAACGGGAAATTGAAAGAGATGTAGTAGCTTATATTTCATAATTTGTATGTAGTCAGTACTAAAAAAAATCGATGAGCGTTCCACTTTTCTCCTATGGAGTCTCCCCTATAAAATCTGTTTTTTTTATCTCTAATATCTTCGAATGTTAACTTTGTCCATCCGAATGTTCTTCTTCTCTCAAACATATCTTGTTCACCAATCCTGGCTACCTTCATCACTGGGTTCTCGCTGACAATCAACGGAGTCAAGCCAGGGAGATTTCCATTATTCTCTATCGCGCATAAAACTAGTTCAATATATTTCCTTCGCTTTAGGAATCAGCTATGTATCATGATATATTTTTGGGATCATTATGAAGAAGTCTGGCCATAGGTTAGATGGTCTTTCTGTAGTATGTTTGACGTTCAGGGGAATCCATCCATTTCCAGATTGTATCCATTGGTTATTATTCATACACATTTCGTGTTCGGCACACCTAATCTTAGAAAGCTTGCCCTATAATAGGTTCTTGAATTATTCTGACTCAGCTCTTCCTGGTGCTGTAAACCGTTAGGTTCTTCTGCAATCTGTAGTTATTTCAAACGGACTCTAACAGAAGTTGTATTAGTCCGTAGTATAGCATTGGCTGCCGTTTTGAGTACTTTCCTCAGATTCAGCTGCATTATCAATCACTTATATTCGTCTCTGAGGTCTTCTGCATGGCTTCGGAAATTCGGACGTTAGTTGGCACTTGTGGTTTTAGCTGCACAGCGTTAATATATGGACTTCAAGGTACACGAAGTAGTGTTTCTCCTAGTAATTTTCCCATTGTCAGCACTTTTGTACGTAATGAATTAGGAGTTTTTATGTTGTTTATGATAGAATTTCGGGACTGCAACGAAATTCGTAAGACAAAACTTTCGTTTTGCTATGATATGATCTATTTCGTTATATTATTTTCCACGTAATTATACGTCCATCGCAGAGCTGAAACATCATAGAGATTCTAGAACTGTGAGTTACAATGAGTTATTTGGTTCGAAATAATGAGGTTACCGATTATTTGCTACCAACGATGATCTTATAGAATATGTGATCTTCTCTACTAGACTTAGATTCTTGTAAAACACTCATGTTTTTTTAAATACTTTTTCTTATGAGGTGGATGCATGAACTTATTAAAACAGTATTATACAACACCTATTAAGTATTAAAACTCCAATCAAATTCGTTAGCTGCTTGAAAGTATAGATGTTCATGATCAACTTCTAATTCTCAATGCTACCAACACCTTGGTTTTCTGAGGAACAGTTCTTTTTGGCTGCCATAAATAACGCTTGGCTAATGTGGATTCCTTAACATTCGTCAGAAGATTTTTTATAGATTATTGTGACGCAGACGTTTGTGCATTGCGAATCGTTACCGTAGTTCGTTGACGTTTAGGCACTCTAGTTCAGTCCTAAAATTTAATGTGCCTCTTCGTATTCGTTTCCTAGCGCTTCTGTATCGAGGCTATTTCCGAATTAGTAAAATGAAACACTTTGTGTCTTGTTATTGTTTCCGTGGTTAGTTTGTAGAGCTTTCCCACGGAGGTCGGATATTGTTACTCATGAACAGCTTGCTGATTATTCCAAATTCAAGCTTAGTTATTGAAGACGGCTTCTCTTCCCTTCACATGTACCTCCCAAATTGTTGTAGCAGGCTTTTAATCAAATCGACGCATACAGTACAATTTTCACACGCAATGTATAAGTTTGCTCATACTAAATAAGTATAAGCACTCTTGGATAATTGTACCTATGGTGCAAGTAGAAGGTATATGCCGATCCACCGTACCAGAATTCAGGAGTGTATACATTGAATCCACCCGCGTCTCATGGCAAGATCAAGGATGCTTTTGATCTACGATTGTTCGCTAACCGGGGTTATGTCACGGATTTTTGCCATTAGACATTTCATGATTCCTCATACAGTGATATCAATCATAGCTAACTCATTCTTTTAACTTTTATTAATTTGTTTCCTATGTTTATCTTTCAACAATCAGGTTCAAAGCGAAAACAATAAGCTATTAAGAATAAACTCATTACGTATTGGAAATAATTCCATTTGAGTATCTATAACTCTATAGCATAATCATTTTCTTCCTACAGAAATGTCTTAGACGTGATAAGTATTCTTCTAACTCTAACTGTGAAGTCGACGAATTTCTTGTTACTCGCATGAAACGACAAGCATACAATCCAAGCGGAATATTGGATATTGTGAAGATGATGAGTAAAACGATGGCATCAGGTTTGCTTTAAACCATTTTACGCTTCGATTCGAAGTCTTACTACTTTCATTTTGAATATTTTGAATATGTTCCTCAACGAATTACGAAACCACTCTCGTAATTATGAGTTTACATTTAGCTCAGCTAAAATTAGTCAAAACAAAGTAATTTTGTTAACCTCATCGTTATCCCATCGATTATGATGGGTATCCAGATTATTACTTTATGTTCATGTTAACAGAAATCAAATATTGTGAATCATTGACGTTACCGATGCTTACCCAATTGCACTTATAACAAGTAGACTTTTTGTGATGCGGCGCAAAGGAAATTTCTTGTGATCGTCGGATTTTGTATTTTGTATCTTGTTTTTTGTTTTTATTTGTATTTGTTTTTGCTTTTGTATTCGTCGGATTTCTTGCATTTTAACGTTTTTGTAAACAAATTTGTTCACTTTGTTTACATTGACTAGTCAACTCAAGATTAGTTACTTAAACCTGTTGATGGCATTTGTACTTTTGCATTTTGCATTTTTGAGTGAAATACGTGAGTCACAGCAGCAGAAGCTGTTGCAATGTCAGACAGGCGGCTTCCGCGTCAGCTACCAATCTTACCAAGACAGTCAATTGTCGGTACTTGTGAAATCAAGCAGCACTGATTTGGCTGAGGGTAGTTACTTCAAAAGTAATTACAAAAACTAGATTTTACAATAAAAAGGCGAATGTGTGCAGCATATGTGACAGTTATTGATCTACGCCAAAACTTATCTCTTATTTTATTTTGATTTTGTAGAATTCATCACTTTTACTGATTCATGGTTTGTTCGTATTTGAAATACTGACAGTATTGCGAACTCTTGCGCTTTACTCTGTGGAAACAGGAATTTGCTAGCTGTACTATTTTTAGCTAGTTCTCACGGTTGCATAAAATTTCCTGCTTGCGTCCTCGCTAAACGAAAACGAAGAAAACGACATGCTGCCAGATTGGAACGATATCATATGGTATTTTAATCTTTATTTGATCGTATATCTATATTCCATGTTTTAAAAAATAGAAATGCTACAATTGTACCTCAAATTTGTTTTGCCACTGCTTAAGGCCAAAATCGCCTACGAACGAGTAATAAAGGATCACCACGAGTACCATACTCGACAGAAACGTCAATTTTTTGCCCCCGATGCAAATGCTGTAAGCAAGTAGCATTAATCATAAAATTATTAATTTAATTTCCTTCTACTACAACGAAAGCAGTAAAAAAATATGTAGGCTTGTGTCCCGTGTCCAGCGTGGGTTACTCTGGCTCTGGCTAGCCGTAAGAAACGATCAACAACTTCTTCAGAAGAGCACGATAATGACGTAATATGATTTCACTTTGCTTTTTTCACTAATAACTTTTCCCAAATCTCATTCTTCTTTTTCCTTCGAGTATTATTTCTGGTGAGATTGTTCATCTTATATTCTATAGATTCCACGTATGAGCATTTCTGAAGCAATTGCTGACATTCGAAAAAAAGCTGGATACAAATTGGGATTTGATGTGAGATTAATGATTGATTCAACAAATTTCCATTGAATTATACTATAAGAAATAATTTGACTTGAGAAAGCTAAGTTATCAATCTTTGCAGGATGATGATGATGATGATGATGAGGAATCACCGCGTCGTAAACAAGGTGGTTGTGAACAAACGGACGACTGTTTAAATTCAGTTGAATATGCCATCTTTAAAAAAGTTTATCACAATACACGCGTGAAAAGAGCGGTTAGTATCGCAAAATTTATGATTTTTTTCTTCGTGTGTACTTTCATAAGTGTTATCGAAATGATTAATATTTGCGTAAATACAACACTGGTTAACTAGTTTATGAACTGTGAAAGAGATGGTTATCGATTTCATTGAGGGATTAGTTTTTAGACTCGTAGAAGAAAATGTGTACGATGCGGCAACGGATTTGATGGTAAACGAGTTAAAAGAAATTTTCAGCCACCCTCTATCAATGCGTCAGAGGTTGGTGTTTTATGAATTGATGTTCATTTATTATCCTGAAAAGCATATAACTTCATCAGTGCTAGAAGTTGAAGAATAATAACAGCTTCATTTGTTCGACTTTCTTGTTTGCAGTGTCATAGTGAATTTCATATTGATTATTTAGAATATTAAAAATTACTAGTGCTGTGATATTTTTCTTTGCAGCAAAACTTAGATCTACTTTGTAATCATTGCAATCAATTATTGTACTTTGTTTGTGAATTTTTTCCACCAGAAATTTAATAAACATCTGTTTTTTCAGCAGAATTGCATTGCCTTCCCCCAATGTCGGCATCGAGTCAAACGAAGCTTATTCGTAGGTTTTCTAGTATTTAATGCAAGAATTTTTGAACTCAGTTCCATAGATTTTTGTAAAATCGTCATTGAAATGTCAGTATTTTAGGACTGCAATATTTGCACGCCTCATGTAACTCAAAGAAAGCGAAAGAAGCGGAATCCCAGTTTACCGGTAAGATAAAACAAGTTAAGCTTTGTTTTTGATCAACTCCTTGTGGCGTGATGCGCCTACGCATTCATGTTCAACGTGATATCGTGTAGGTTCTTGGATTCGAGCCTATATTCTATAGAGTGACTTGAGTTACATTCATCATCTAGTCAGTATTGTTTATCGTACCCAGATTTCTGTGGTACCAATCAGCTAACCCCAATGTGACGAGTTTGTTATTGGGAGTAAGCAGTAGTCGCGAATTTTTTGAGGCCTGCGTGTTACTTACTGTGGCACCTCCACAATTCCGCCACTACGCCGCGGAAGTTGCAAATCTTTCGTTGAATCTGAAATTTTCATTCAAGTGTATTCTCAATTTTTTTTTCTCTTTGGTAGAAATTACATAAAGGAGTGAAGTGACCCAAAAGCACATATTTCAGCGATGTTATCCTTGTCAAGGACCGAGGGCTTAACAACCCAGATGTACAAAATCTCATGTTGAAGTTCAATTATTTCTATCTCATTTGTTCATTTTCAATAAAAAACTACCTATTGTTGCTTGTCGATAGTTGTTAATCAAAAGGTTTTTTATTGATTTATGTCTTATATATTGTGCTCAAGCCGAAAAAAATAAGCCTAATAAAAAGTGGTACATCTTGTTCTTTGAATTTGTTGAATATTTATGAAGAAGAACGCGTATATGTTCCATAAAACAGTATAATTAAGTAAATAAATAAGTCTCATTATTCCTCGTGCCTCGTAGCTATGCATTACTAGACCCCATATATTAAGCTGGTGTTTCGGCTTTACCTACTATACCTTCTGTTTATGTTTTCATAAACGATTACCTCCATCAAACAACAGACTCAATTTACACTGTAAAGCTAAGTGTTCTACTAGAAGGTGTCTGTTTTAGTCGATTTTCAAACTTCAAGTGAAGTTTGTAATGATTACGGTAGCCTTTATTTTGTTGTACTATGATTTCCAATAAGACATTGTATAAGAACTTTACGTACTGCTCAATAAGCACTGCTTAATAAGACTACATTCAAAATGTTGGACAAAAGGTTGATTGAAAGGATTAGAAAAGGTTCAAAAGTAGTCGATGCTCGGAACGTGTCGTTACTTTGGAATCTCCGCCCACTTCCTAAATATGGAGTTACGGTGAACGCCTCCTCCGTACTCTTCGCTCTACAAATTAACTTTATTTCGTCCTTCTGTTCGATTGGTGATTGTTTCTATAATGCATTGTTACAATTTCATTCATTCGTTTATATACTTTTCTATTAATCAATATATTACTACTGCTGGTAGTGATCTATTATTTTTGATCTCATGTTTTGATAAAGATTCAGGTACTCAAATTTGAGGTTATTTCACTAACGTATTTCAACGTCCACTAAATTACACAGTACATTAAATGCAGTAAATCAACATGTGAATTCATTCGTTTAGTCTTGAGTGCTGCACACATCTGGTACAATGGAAATGCATTACGGCTACGCGCAACTAGTCTAGAGATCGGTCTGGGCTAATGATTATACATACACTAGTACTGTTCACGTACTGATATCGAGTGATGTTAAGATCGCCTATGAGGCCTGTCTCAACAATTTTTCATCAGAAAACGAAAGCCGCAATCCGGAAGCACCTAAAATACGCAGTTTTGATTTTGTAGTGTTCATTTCTCGTGGAACAATTCCACATATGGAAGTATGTGTGATTTATAAAGATTCATTCCGAAGATTTTTTAGAAATTGCTGGGAAAAAGCTGAAGATGAGAGGAAAAATTGTATTATTAAAAATGATAAGCCACTGTAATGCATGAGTTATAAAGCTCAGCCCAGCGATCTCTCTATTCTTTTTTCCCTCGGTCTTGTTGCTTTAAAACGAGAATAAAATATCTGTAGAAAATTGATCTGCAATTATGCAGAAGATGCCAAGGTTAATTGGGTTTTCCGGTTACGTTACTGTTTTACAGTACCCAATTGCCTGAATTACCTCAATGGCCCGTCTTCACTGGTAATACAAGCACTAACAGAATTTCCATTGATTTTGAGTTGATATAGATAACAATTTGTATAAATTCATTAGTAATAATCGTTTGAAAACGCGTTAGAACTATGTTCAATAAGAAATGTCACTTTAATTAAGTTATTGACTTCGACTAATGGAAAGTATTTTCCCATGCTTGACTCACTATCGATTAATCAGTAGATTGTGCCGATGTCTCTGATCTATCGATTTTGCTATAAGATCGAGATTACAAGAATAGAAGATATCCTCTATATTATGAAAGATATTCTTCTATTTTAGGAACGATAACATATGTTAATGATTGCCATTTGCTTAGCACGTTAGTTAATCAACTCCTTGAATCCTTCATAGTTAACGAATTTGCATTGAGTTCATCTGATAGGATAAAGAGCAGCATCAAGTTGATAGAGATCATTCGCTTGAAGCTATGATACAGCACATATACGTATTCAATCACTTTACCGATTCATAGTGATGAAGTTGAATGGTGGTGGCATATCAGAAAAACTGATCTACGCGAAAGTTCATTTGCTGTGCATATGAAGAGGAAAACTCATGAATACGTCATAGAAAGTGATCGTTTCGTGGTTTGTATTGTAGATATCAAATGACTTAAGAGCCTGAGGAAATGAAATCATTAGCATTTGAGTATCAGATAATCAGTGCCAATTGTTTAGTTGATCGTTTGGTTAGTTGAATATCTTTCGGTCGTTATCTATGTGGTTTTTGACGATGACCTTGTGCGGCCGTCCGAATCACATAAGACGGTATCGCATTATACGGATTTTCATTACTCCTTTTACACTCTGTTATTATTCTCTTTACTTCTTCAAATTCTCTATAGTTCATAGCACTAGTTTTTTTTTAGTTTTTATTTTACAACAAAATAATCGATAAAAAATTGATTAACCCTTTCCTTCTATCTTGATGGTGTGGCTTTGTGTTTTTCTTATCATTGATGCAGTTGTGTTTGTAAAAGCCTGTTTTGATAAGAGAAAATATTTATCATTCCTACGAATAGATTAGATTAGTATTAGGATAAGGATGAGCAATGACGGAGTCTGATTTCATTGTGGAGATGCATCGTCGTCTTGATGTTACCATGGAGGTATCTGAATGGTATTGGTCTATACTATGACCTGAAAGTTCGGTCTGTTGCAGAGTGAGTGCTGCTGCTCACTCTGTCAGACTATTCTTTTGCAAAATCATCACCTCTTCAAAGGGATGGTCTGATTGGCTTAAAGCCTGACTCGAACTCGCATTCAATATATCTAAGCTGGCGTATCACATATTGGTTCCTCCTACAACGGCGCCATGTGGCTCCGAAATGAAGTGCCTGTGACAAGTAAACAATGATCGTAAGAAACACATCTATAAGAAAGGAAAAAAGAAGTCCAACATTCAATTCGACCAATAGCATGAGTTAACAGAAACCAACTATTCGTAGCCATTGAACTTTCTCTAATTACACTGTTGATCTCCTAGTTATCCAATGAACTTCCACTACTCAGTTTTTTACCCATTTTTTCTTTTAATTTAGTTAGTTTGTTTTTTTTTCGACCACGTGGTTTTTTTTATAGTCGCAACTTTCTGAAGATGAAATTCATAAACTTTTGATTAAAAATAAAATCACAGTAATGTGATGTCTTCAGATAACTAAAATTAGGAATGAATTTTTTTCTTCTTTAGTATAATATTAACCTCGTTAAATAACTCACATTGGTGAGCTTAACTCAGAGTTGTTAAGTAACCCACATTCAATGAGGAAAAGTGTGTCTTTTTCTAAAGTAAAATATTATGCTAAATATAACTCCATAGTTATGAATCACAATGAACTCACGTCGATCAACGTTCAATTAGGTCTACGGTAGATAGAATTTTACTATTTTGCTGTTTTTTAAGCTAATTTAAATTCTGACGCTCAACAAACCAGCTTTTTCATGTCACAGAATTTTGATGTGTAGCAGAATTAATTAGTCCAGTAGATGACGATAGATCATGCGAACAATTTTCATATCATAATATACTTTACAAAAAATCAATAAACAATTATAAAGTATAGAGATAGTTGTCATTAAGTTTGGCACAGAGTGTTTCTAACAGGCAAGGAGGTGCAAATAACTGACTATAATTTAATGAGGCTTAGTAAAAATCAATAAAATACTACGCATATACTCGTCTTTGTGGTGAGGTATTTTAAATCAGTGCTGATTAGCATTGAAACTACACTTGTTGTAGAAATTTTACTTATACAAAATATTAATTGGTACTATTATAACGATAAATATCGCTCTCAGACTCATATGAGGCATAATTGAGTTTTGTAGCCGGCACATTCATAATGTCACTCCGTTTCCGACACTAATGATTATACGGGTATTTGAATGTATGCCAGCCGAACAATTGTGGAACGGAAAAGGTTGTAGTAAAAGTTCTCTGTTATCAATTCCATATCATGGAGTGAGGTAGACGGTATGTTGCTTCCGTGAAGCAAAACTAACATAGCAACATTGTTGTCGCAAAGGACATGTAGATTTTTCCTTACACCAATTCAATTTCAAGCTACTTTCACTGGTCTATCTTGTTTATGTCGTCGAATATCTTCTTTCAAGGATGTCCGACAAATAGCACTCATAACTAGCAGCCGTGTCATATGAATAGCAGTTAGAATGAGCACCAGTCCTCTACTTGCACTGAGCATTTTCTCGGCTGTTGTAGGAATACGTTTTGATCTTCTCAAGGAAATAATCTTTGGAGCATTCTTTTATTCATTTCATAAGCAACTCATATTCGAGCAATCCTACACATGCCATGCCATGTATGAAGAACGAGAAATGCTTTTTTCAAGCTGTCTGTTGAAGCGAGTCGCATTTGGAAGGTGATGATCAGATTTAGTATAGGACATTGCTACTATTGACGTATCAACAAAACATCATCATCTTATAGTAAGAATTTGATCGATCTCTGTGTGGTCATTCCATTAGGCGATTCTCACGTTCATATGTTTCCTCTTCAGACGGAATGAGTTCCCATAGCAAAAATGTGCTAGAGACAAGAATACCGTATAAGATTTCCAATGTTATAGTTTTTCATTAATCGTATAAATTTTCAGTCACAAGTCTCCGACAAAGAGTCAGCAGATTGATTTTTTGTTTTGGATCACTTTTTGTCGTTATAGGATGCCTCTGGTTCGTCCTCATTTGTTGCATGCACAGCTGGTGAATAGCAATCGATGATACTAATTATCTGTAAAGGCAGCTTGACTCAAACATACATCTCCGATTGATACGGATTTCGAGAAGACGAAATTACAGTATTGATGTCATCCATTCAATAGAAAAGAAACTAACGACCTCGTTATATTTTCTCACAAGACGAGAAATTTTACTAATGAAAGTCACAAAATGAGTCAAAACAATAACATTTTCCTCTATTATTACGGTACTGAAGAAGCAGCCAAAAGCTTTTATTGTAGGAAGAGTTTTGGATGAAAAAAAAAGCATAAGAACGTGAGGCTCCAAGTTTTTCACCTACAGATTACTGTAATAATAAATAATAATATCTGATCTGGACCAATGTTTTCTACAACATCCGTAGATGTTTAATTCATTTTCTATTACCTATGATTGATTAATTTGGTTTTGTTATTATGTCCCTAATGTTGTTAAGTGAATGGCAACGAACGAATCCAATCCAATTCGAGTCTCGCCTGAGGTTTCCACGTTTTGTGACTCACTCAGCATTTCCCACACAACAGTCAGTCAAGTGAATACGTTATAGCGCTGTTCGCGACATTTATGCACTGAACCAATTGTCCACCATCATCCATCCGTTCGGGCCATATAGCTATAATCAGCTTTCTAGGTCATGTTATGGGTGGTCTGTCATCGGCACCAGTTTGATTGTTACTAGGACTGCTTGAATTGTTACTAGGCGAACCTCCGTCCCTCCTCACGTTATAAACCAATCGCTTCCGGATCTATCAATAATAATAATCCTAAAGCTAAGTGACGAATGATGTCAATTTTTATATGGTTTCACAAACATTGATTATTTTTTACGATTTATTTTTCTTATTAGTAAGTTTTATGGTTGGTAATTCTTTGTCAATTTGTTCAGTTGCATAATTTGTTGTCTAACAGACACAGAGCTTCTACTTTAAAGCTTTTACCTCATTTTTTGTTTCGCGTCATCCAGATGAATGATTGATTTCGTGTTCATTAATATATATACTGATCTACATGCGGTTCTGAGTCCTCAATGAAAAAATAACGTTAAATGAGTTACCAGGTCTTTCTTATCCATTAGTCGTCATGTAAGCTTGGATGGATAATTATCGACATACATAAGCTTAATGTATTGAGTCTAATAGTAATTGTGAAACAAAACAATTTCATATATAACTAGTTGTAAAAACATATTGTCGTCGTCGTAAAATCCTTCAGTAATTTTCATCGTCATTAATGTTAGTGATTTTCATGATGACGTCAAGTCAGCAAATCGATTTACATAAATTACTCACCATCATTTGTATTCCATTCGAAAAGTTACTTCTCTTATAAATTTTCCTCTTTAATAAGCTTTAATGATATGTTATATGTTTTTATTTTATGACTGACGTAAAAATGTTCGCCTTCTTCAGATGCCATATCGATCAGAATTGTACCTCAAACATTTTTCTTGAGTTACGTTGATATCTTCTTTTCTTTATCGCCTCTATGCTAATTTGAATCCTCGTGCTGAATAATCCAACTTTTTCATACCACATTATTATTATTATTATTATTAAATTTGATGCAATAAATTGATAATTCGATGCAATTAATGTAAAAATTATTTGATGAGTTTCATTGTAGATCACAATTTGAACACTCATTCAAAACGGATTCATGACCGCTCCTAGGGAATCACCAAGCTAGCCATGCCTTCGGGGTCGGTAAATTGGCATCATTTAAATCTGGATAATATAAAGAGCATTGACTTGGTGAAGAGTGATCAAGCGAAGTCACTGTATTCACTCGGCAGATTCACATCCAGACACCACCACGATATCACTTTAAACTTGAATGCGTGGGCGTATCTGGCAAGGGGTATTGATCAACACCAAAGCTTATCTCCCCTTATATTTTATTCTCATATTTAATTAATGTCCTATATGAAATCCGTGAGAGACCGCTCAAAATCTACCAGAAAAACAAACTCAGTTGTATCTTCAAAATCATTGGAATTCACCTGTAGTGCAATCGATAGATTAAGTGACCGAACTTCAGTCAGATGCGGTGTAGACGATGTGATGTGCGTTGAGAACGAGGTGTGTAAACGAGTCTCACACTTTGTGATCTCCACAATAACAAGTTGAACACGAACTCTGCAGCAGGTATTGATCAACACCAAAACCTATCTGATCTTATGTTACTTTCAGTATGAGCCGCTAAAAAGAATGAAATATTCAGTGTGGGAAAAAACACTTCGTTTTTTTTTTCGTCTTCTTTCATTGTTATTTCTGTATAATTTTTCTAAATTATTATGAACGGCTTATATACGTAATGAAATTACAATTTTATAACGTTTTCATTTACTCAAATCCATTATCATCAATTGTTCAATCGGCAATCAAACCAAACGATGAGTAACATTTGTGTGGACATTGAGGTCAATTTGGGTCACAACAGGTCGCAGTGTAAGCTTACTCTCTCTGCACTCTTGTTCATTCCTCTACTCACTCAGTACTAATCTCTCTTTCAATACTTAAAAGCTATTTGAAGTATGAAAATAACTTATCGTTACTTTAAAATTGAAAGCTACATTCGATTTGACTCTTAAGGGCGTTCTCAAGTATAAACTCAAAAATGAGGAACAAAATACATTGTGAGCAACCAAATTTTTTCTTAGATGCAAAATCGAATGCTCCGCAGCTGTAAATATCTCACTCGGTATATCGCCAAACTTCTAAGCTGAAGGTGTTCTCCAGTAATTCATCGAACTCATTTAAATTAATCAACTCATTTTTGCTATCATGAGGATCTTTGAACCTTTCGTAGATAAAAACCTAGACGTAATTAGAATATTCAATGTAAGAATACTAATAAAAACGCATTCACAAAACAATGGTTGTCATAAACAAGTAGTAAACAAGTGCAAATTGTTTTACGATCAATAACTATGACACTCAATATGAGGCGCTTTGGTTTTTTCTGAATAAATCCTTAATGTTCTCATGTATTACCTGAACTCGAAACTCATGATATCAGTTGACTAAATAATGTACCGTAATAACTTTCAATGTAAACAAATTTTCTATGATGATCTACACAATATGTGTTGTGTGATAATCATCCTTTCTTATTGATCTTTTTCTACTATAGGATTTCGAAAATATCTTTTATATCTAATCTTTTATGCATATTGGAAGATTTATTAATCCATCGTTAAACATGGTTTAACCTCGTTCAACCTCATTTAATAGTAACAGAGATTTTACTACTGCGTAATAGTAGCCGGACATCGACTGAATGGTACAAGCACGACGTAATCCGTTTCAAATATTCCAAACGTCCAATAATCCTCGAAGCACCTGCATACATTACTTTGATCTACCATTAATTATGATTCTATATTAATCTATTTTATCTATATCACTTTATCTAATGTTATTGATTTCTTTTTCGGACTAATCGATTTTCTCATTACGAAATGAGGTTATCTTACAAAATGAGTATCACTTCGTTTTGTATTCTTCAAATAAAGAACCCATACTTTTATTATCTATAAGGACCACATTGATTTGAATATGATTACTGAACTAATCAACTGATCGAAATAATCACTTCTGTTATGAGAGCTTTCAGTTTTGAAGTCTTGTTGATGTTGATGAATTCGAACGTCGTCGAGCAATCCTCATCAAAAATGGTTATCGTTTGTTTGTGTTGTTGTTTTGTTGATTTATTTCAATTGATCGTCGTTCGCTAACTATTCTAATAACCTAATTTCTTTTTCTTTACACAAGTGAAATTTAATCGATGCGAGGAATTTAAAATCTAAAAATATCTATAGTATTTTTGAACAGTGTCTTTTTTTCCTATTCAGAAATTTATTTTCTAACTATTCTGGAAAAAAAACATCCGCATAAATGACGTCTTGTTTGTTCATGTATGATGGATGACACAGAACAGCTTATTTCGTACTGATGAGGTCGTTGGAAGCTGAACATACAGCGTGATTTTGATTCCTATCCAGTTAGTTCAGAGGTTGAATTTCACATAAACTATGAAACTCGCTTTTCCCTCTAATTGATTAATTGTACAGTATTTCTGAATGTAAAGAAGTAGTTCAGCTGCAACATGTTAGAAACATTGCCATTGACAAGCCTCCGACACTCATACGTCATATGGAAGCTTAAGCTTATCTATCTACCGGTTTTGTGGATCTCTTCTGTACATCATCGTCATACATAATGGCACCGACGTCATCTATTCTATGATGCAGAGATCATTCGCAGTTAACAATGCCACTTCTCACTATCATCGACTAATAGGAGCTTGTTACTTTTTTTTCTTAAATTGGTTGTCCATATGGTCGTCGCCATCTTTTCTGTTCCGTTTCACAACTCTTTTTTGTGTATTTTTCGTTGTCTTCTTCTGTAATTATATGACCAACCCTCATTCGCATCACTTTTGATCTGTGTTTTTCACAATGCAACTCACAAGGGAGGTTGTGTACCTCGAAGTCTGGATTAACATTTTGATTTTTCCCTGCTTTCTGCTTAACGTAGCGAAAAAAAAAGCAGTCTTGGTGTTGGTTTGTTGTTATCATCCTCATTCTCATCATGTACAATTGACAGACATCGATTTGATTCTGTCGTTTGTAGTTTCTGATCTACCGTTTCACTGTGAAGCGTTGATCTACAATAAATAACATTTGGTTCTGTGCCGTTTATGGCACGTTAACGATAATGTTTGTTTGCTGTTTCATATTCATTTCTGAACATCGTTTTTTCTTTCATATACAGAAAAAAACAACTAGTGAAATGATTCGTTCACTTTCCTCATTAACATCAATCACTCAGACATTATAAGCACGTTTGGAACTAGCTGTTTGTTTGTTTTTTCTGCGGGCTCAGCTTCTTGCGGTTGAGGTGAAGTCTGCGCTGTCCTCCTGTCTGGTTCCCTCGTATATAATCCGATAGTCAATAATAAATCATTAAAATGATAATATGAGCCACACCTATTACCAGTATTATTTTACTATCAAACAAACAAGTTTGTCTATGTCTTCCTATTAATCACTCATACGATCATTTTCAAACGTTGTAACTTAGTAGTGAGGATGAGTAAAGGAGGAGTGAGTATCAATTTGATCTCAACTCATTGTATCATTTCATAACAATAATGCATATAGTCATCATATAGAACTTTTGCTAGATGCTTACATATTGTCTATTCTATCCATTTGTTTCAGAATTGTATTTTTTGCTACTTTACTAATTATGAAAATTAGTGTGAGTAATTTTTCTAATGATTATTATGTAGCTTTTGAAACTCTCGCTATGTTTATAAACATTGCTCTCATTACCACCATTGAAACGAATGCATCGGACCTTTATTTCAGTGTCGGACCCTTTGCCAAAATTTGATGTAGTAATTCTTTAAATCCTGCAATCTTATGTATGATCTGCTACGAAGCATGAAAGATGTCGACTCAATTTATGACCTCATTGAGTTAACAACTCTTAAAAATAACTAAGTATTCTAATGATAGTGATCAATTTTTATACACTGAACGTGAAACACGTTTTGTATTTTCAAATCACAAAACTCTTGCATAGAGTTACTAGGGTGTAACTATCGTTCGTTACCACATAGTAAATGAGGTTTGAGAATAACCGTGTCGTTTTTTTCCTGTATATGCAAATTCATTCAGTAGATGAACTTCCAGTCTGCATCGCATCAATAATAGTCCCTTAATAAGCATAAATATAACACTATGACGCATAAGATGACGATTAGCAGTGCTTATGTATTTGCAAATTGTACGTCGATTTTGCCAATGCCAATGAGTGACTGGAAAGCACATAAGAGGTGATTAGGAGTCATTTGCAATTAGTCAGCTAACTCCCGTTGACTGAAAATAAGATTAGCAAGCTGGTTCTGTTTACAATGTGCTGCTCCGATGGGATAACGTCTAAGCCAGCTGTAGACAGCAAATGAAATCAGCATCACAAAATGATCATCTGTCATCTGATTATGTTATGATAACAATGAACGCAAGACGTTCTACTGAGTATCGTATGTAGAGCAGAAAGAAAAAAATTCATCAACTAGAAGAAACGAGAAAACAAAAAAGTCCAATACGAAGCGTTGTTTTTGACACGTGGCAAGAACGTCGATGAAACATACGATAATTAAAGTGTCTGTAACGCCACCAAATGTCTGCTGTCCGAATCGACACAAGAAATTTTCCCTCCATCCTTATACGACATCACTATCAAATTAGTATTGAAATAGAAAAACTACTCCGAACTCAGAGTGTTTTGAGAATGTCAAGCGTAAAGTTGAATGATGATGTCATCTGTGTGTGTGAAAATCGTTGGTCAGATAACTTGACTGATTTAATCTCATTGATGATATTATTTCGATCACACCAAGCATATGTTCTTCGAAAACATGGGCGTTTTCAAGTGCATTTGAAGCTTCGCGCTCAGAAAAGAAACTGTTGACTCAGAGAATACATAAAAGCGTCGAGGAGGCTGCGAAAAGAAAAAACGATTATCTAATCCCATTTTCATACTTTCGACCTCAGTGTTCTTTTTCCTTGAACGTTCATCACAGAAAGTAGAACGCAGTGTAGGATGAAATACAACAAGGCTTTACGCAGCACTCCATTAGAAAGCTTACGTAACTCTTCCGATATGTTATACAAGTACTGTTATTCTGAGTTCCAATAGAAATGCGTTTGTGGACATTCAACCAATGAGGATTTTCGATGTAGAACGGAACACGTAATGCATATAAACGATGTCTGGCGGATAACAAACATAAACAATAGGATTCTAATGAGCATCAAATTCTCTATCCATTGCATATTGCTCATCTGGCATTCCGATCGCTTATTGAGGATCCTGGATAAAGTGTATGACACTCAGTGAGACTCTAGAGCGAAACGAATCTTGTCAGCTAACACTGCCTTCAATAACGATATGTGAAAGATTTACCGGTACGCCCTTGAGTTACATTGGCTAATTAATAGGAGTATAAGTAATACAAATGAATATTGAGCTTTTCAAATATTACATAACCAATCTAAAGTGTGAGGAATTAAGTAAGCGAATTTCCGAAGGAAAGTCTGTCTTACAGTATCAGGCTTATTCATAACGCTTTCATGCACGCGTTCACCAAGTCTTCCCGTTATTATTGCTCAGAACTGAACAGAAAAGCTCACTTAAAAGCATTTAGTAAGTCAGTTCATGCTTAATAGTTTGTTTTTTCTTGACATCAATGGATTACGTAATGTCTGTCTGTCTTTTTTCGTTCATCCTACTTTCTTTTCTTTTTCTCATCATTTTTCTTCTTCATATTCCTAGCGCGACTCCTCCGTTTGGTTACTCGGCATCATGCAATTAGTCTTCTCGAATTTTTCTGTCTGTTTATTCGACTCATAATTTCGAATGCCTACTGCCAGTGTGATCGAAGCGTTCCTTTTCCTCATCTGCTTGAGGATAATTATAAAATGTTTTCTCAAATTTTGATTACTTTAATCGAAAAAAAAGATGTAAGCATCCTAAAATCTTCTTCTACGATTAAACTTTCTGATTTTGTATTCGTAATGATGCTGAGTGAATCACAAAATTTGGTACCTCAAGCGGACCTATACAGGATTCCGCCCTGAGGTTCCAAATTTTGTGATTCACTCAGCATTATTGGGGAGGATATAGAAAAAAAACACCATTATAAGCTATCATAGTTGATAGGAAAAAAATCAAATGACTATGTTGATTTTGTTTTCGTTTATACATTGACGAACTGCTGCCGAAATATCGATTAGAATGACGTTATATTATTGGTGTTAGTTGAGTGTTAAGAGAAAAAAACAAAGTTAGCTTGTCTAAAATCAATAAATATTTTAACGATAGAAATCGAATTTTCATGGAATTCTTAAGGTCGTATTGTGGGATGGACTATCAGTACCATTCAAAATATTCCACATGAAGTTCCACATCTGATTTGCGCTTTCTTGTTTGTTTGTTTGTTTATTTGTTTGTTTATTTGAAGCGCTATTTGGATGTCGATCAGAGAAAATTTAACACTACCGAAAAAATGTGTACATTATAATTCTAATAATTTTCTTGTTTACATATCGTATTCCCACGTATTTAATTCAATTTAGTTTTTATCAGAAGTAAGTCAATTATCGTCAGGCTGTTATTGATTGGCATTGGAGTTCGTACCTCTTCATTGCTTTTATAAAAACGATATTCATAAATGATCAAATAAAGCAAACAACAACAACAAATAAACATGACGTCATTTATATTGTATAGTGAAGACTTTATCGATGACAAATATAGTTGTAATTTTCGAATGTTTTGGAATAAAATATATGAAGACATTTGACTAATTTTGTCCTCTTCAACGGCCCGTAATCGATTCGTTGAAATTTGCGTCAGCTTCATCTCTATGCGCTAATGTGGTTCCGATGTTCATCATCAGCATAAGCCCATCTATTGAGTGTAAAATGTACGAAGGAAGAAGACGATTATCCTCTAGACTTATCATTATCATCCAAGCACTCAAGTGAGTTTCCAGAGTGAAAAAAAAACAAAGGCCTGTATTTCGATGAATGTATATCTACTGCTTCTTTTCTAATGCACTATTTTCTTAGAGATACATTTAGCGCTATCGGGAAATCGTGCCTGTGCTACTTTTTTTTTGTTTTTTAATATTGACTGGAAAATGAAACTGAGAAACGTCGAAATGCCTATGTCCGTCTAAAGGCTTGGCCTATTGGCTTTATGGTTCTACGTTATAAAAATCTGTTCTTTTCTTCCCCCGTCACATTACCGCTTTCATTCGTCGAATTCAGAATGTGAAGCAACGTAGCAGAACAGTTACTGCCAGAATAAAAAGGTATTCATGAAACCTGAAAGCTTTAATATCTAATTTTCTTCTTATGAAAAGAGTTGCCTCAGGCATCGATTAGCATTCTTTCGTGCTCGGCTACATTTGCTCGTCAAACATGAGTTCCAAAGAGTCTTATGAGTCTTTATACAAAATACCGTAGTCTTCTTCTTGGATTTATATAATCGTAACTCTGTACTACTTTTTGCTTTCAATAATATAATGCAATTGTATCCTGTTGATTATTTTTGCATAAATAATCGACTCTTAAACTTATTCTACTCATCCGTAAGTTGATAATGCAAATTTCACATCCATACAATAAGATCGAAGAAGAAAGAAGAAATAGTGCACTGTTATTGGAGTAAATTGAGTGTTGTGAGGATCAATCATTCTAATTATATTTAGTACTATTTGGATTAGATATTCATTTCGAGTTAGCCGGAGTTAAGAAATTTTGCGGCCAATTGATTTTAGTCATTAACATCTGTTGCTATGATTTTTTTTTGATACCCAGATGCGAATCATGTTCGCAAAATGCCCTCAGGCTCATCAAACCCGCTATCTCTCCAGGGTCTGTAATTTACTACCAAAGAAAATATGAAAAAGATGAACTGCACTGACTTGATAAAGAGTAGTCAATTCAATTCTCTGTATAGAACTTAAAAGACTCCATAATATTACGTTTAGCTTGAATGTGTAGGCGCATCCCGCAACAAGGATTGATCAACATCTAAGCTTATCTCTCTTAATTCCTCAATTCGATTTGAGTTCCATCGAGTTTGTTTCAAACGTTGAGTAACTGGGCGTTGGTGATGTGAATGACTGCGTAAAAGTGTTAAAATTTTCTTTCGAAATCACAAAACTCGATCGAAAAGCGGTTTTTAACGACCGTCATCGGGTCAAATCGTAATTAACATTAGTTGAATGAAAATGAATATCCGGATCGAAATTACAATGAAGGAAGGAGAGAAAAACGGAAGATTTTCTTAATCTTCTTGAGTCAAACTAATCCTCATCCGTATAATTCCATCATATCACATGTTTCTTCAAGATTCATGTCCTTTATAATATTTTTTATAAAACATGCTCTAATTATAATAAGGCAAGATAGAATAAGTTCGAACGTAGGTCAATCCCTTTTGTCGGATGCAACTACACCCATTCGTGTTCAACGTAATATCGTGGAGGTGATTGAATGCAAGCTTCATCTATATGGTGTCTCGAGTTGATCACTTTTACACAAATCAGTGCAGATAATCTTATCCAGATTTCTCTGATATCTATTTACCAACCCCGAAGAGACGGCGAGCTTGGTAGGTTGGAAGGCGGTCGCGAACTTGATTAATACCTTCGTATCACGGAGGCTTCTATACTACTGTGCTACGCATCTAATAGTAGTACCAATAATTATTATCTTTTATGATATTCGTAAATTTTAAACCATCAATGGATAGAATCATTTATTTTTGTTGATCAACTTAAAACGATGTTATCGACACGTCAATGTTGTTTTGTTGATCACCATAATTGACTCGAGTCAATATCACCCTCATTTTTCACAAGTTGCAGCTGTCCCGTACACCTCCCATTTACGGAATACAAGAAGAATCTTTTTTCTTGCAGTTATTTTTCTTAGACAATCTGTTTTTTTTTGCTGTTGATTATTGGACTCTACTGATATCAACTCGGAATTTGCAACAGAATTCAAGCACTTTCGTAAATATTTTTTTTTGTTTGGCTTAGTTATCACTCTCGTCTTTCTTTTTTCTAAACATACGTTCTGAATCCGTCACATGTGTATTTTTTGGTAGCGTAATGACGTCGTTGTGATTGTTCATCTCTTAACAAACACTAAACAGCCTCCGGCGGCTTTCGTCGCGCACGAGTCAATCCGACCGAGTCAATCCGTCGTCCCTCCGGCTGTTCGTCTGGCTCTCACCGATCGGTTGGTCTGCAAATCTGACCATACACACCACGCACACCTGTCACGATTTTTCGCAACTATCTAGCTTATTCTCGCAGTTCTCTCTCATTCATTGGTGATTTTTATAATGTGCTTTTCCTCACTAACTCATTCGTCACGTATTCTTGCCTTTTTTACGTTGTGAAACTATTGATTTGAGTACAAATCATTCGTTTTTTTTGCTCATTTCGCTCCTCCTTTTTCAACCGCTTTAATCTGATTTGCTGAATTCTTCACTAAACGAACGCTGTAACTTCTTAAGATCTCCAGAACACAAGGTCTTTCATGTATGTAAGTATAATTTGGAAGAAATCAACCTCATTTTGAATTTTTTTTCACTGGAAAACAAAGCAAACAAAACTGTTGTTTGATTATCGAGGTCATTGAGAGTTAAAAGCATACGAGAATGTCCTCTGTCAAACTTGAACGATTCCATCGATACGGTGTTTATTTTATACAAATGACATTCAAGAAATCATAATCTCTGCTTTGACTTACTTACATTTCAGAATTATCATTGTATAAAACATTTGCAGCCTCAGGCAAAATACAGAGATGAAATGTTTGAGAGTTCAAAGAGATCTCTCAATAGGTTTTTTCAGTTTCTAATTTTTTTCTTTCATCTAGTTATCGTCAAAGTTTCTCTGAATTTTTAATAATCCTTATTCTAATCTTTATAGTTTTGTTGCTTAAAACTCGTCCATTTCTTCATTTGATCTAAATTGTTCCATTTTTCCCATATCGTTCGAACAAATCTTCGGATGTTTTCGTTTTCTAATCCGTTCAATAAAATCTCTTCCTTTTAATAACATCTTGCCTCCTCATTATTTCTAACGAAATTTTCCATTCAATATCCATCCGTTTCTTCAGTTTGTTATCATTCACTATCAGTTCAGTTAGTTATTTTCTCTAATTTTTATAAAATATTTATGTTAAAAGTATAATATTGTGACCAGTTTTTACTTACATAACGAACTAATTACATGTTGATCGATTTGGACTTTCTTACTGAGAATCCTCGAGCCTCAATTTATGATGTCATCGTTAGCCTCGTTATTGTTATTGGAACGTAAAAAGATTGGTCATTGTAAGAGTTTTACGATTGAACTTTATTACATATTACGCATTTTATACTCATTACATCGTTGTTGTCCTAGAAAATTATGAATGTACTCTGAGGAGGAAGTGTGTTGATCTACATTGAGGAAAGTTGTATCACATATTTAAAAAGTAGATCAGATATTGAGAGGTACGTAACGAGTACACATCATCATACGTCATCATTGAATAAAATCAATAAAAAAATTCATTGTTGAAAATAATGCGTCTCGTAGTGCAAGAAATGTTGTGATGACGTGAATTCATACAATGAGAAAAATTCGAAATAATGACAATGACAGAAAAGAAAAGAAAGAATTCGAACACCTAATCAAATTAAATCATTCGATAAAATGATCGTGATAAAACGTTCACATGTGAAAACTGAGGGTATTGAGGGAACGAAACACAAAACACTAGAGGTTGTATGCTTGAAACCGTATCAAATTTCAATTGTATTCATATCAGAATGAAAATGATAAGTGACAAGAGATCAAATGAAATAGTTCGTGATATAAAATGAGGAAGTTTCGTGTATTTGTAAACAACTTCACTCAATTATAGTGAGATAACAGCGATTTTCTATCTGACATTTGACTCAAAAAATAAAGCGTAATGTAATGTAAATTGTAGGCAGCTTAAATTACAACCGTCATATCATAGATGAGAAATCGTATTTGTTAATGCTTTCTAAATTATGCATGTGAACTCATTTTGAGGATTATGTTGTTTATTGACTCAATGCAACAATACCTTACTTTTGCGATCGATACAACTTTATACGAAAATAGCCCGTCAATCAACGACGGCTAAGTTGATGCTTATCGCATTCGCATACAATTCAAACGTAGCTATTCAAATATTAATGATATGATATCATGATTTTGAGAAACTGTACAAGTAATCTGTCACTCACTTACTCACTCTTTATTTCATATACAGCATATATTGTAGGTTTTTCATGAAGCCATCAATTTTGAATACAACGTACTTTGCCTGAGGCGAATTGTTCTGTACATAACACATAAGACAAGCATACAAGCTAAAATGAATGTGAACGTACACATTGTTTGATCTTCAGATTGAACTCATTTTAACTCAAATTTAGAGTGATTTTTGCGTCGTTACTAACCCTCTACTGTTTTATGCACTTCTAAGCATCTTATGAAATCTGTTTCTTTGGTATTTTCAATTCCATATGAAAATATGAAAGCTTTTATGATTTTGGCTGGGAAGGTTATACAGTAAGAGTAAATTTCTTCTGTAATTTAAGTAGATCAAGTAGTCCATCTCTCCCAGGCTTTAAAAGCGACAGAAGAGTTATGAACCACAAATTTTCGCATTATCCCCTTGTGATTTTGCTACTAGTTGGTCAATTTTTGCTAGTGATCTACAAAACTTATTCACTTTTTGAGAAGTTTCAACTCCTTTCACTTACCTATAGAGTTCTTTTGTTCTTGCCCATAACCAGTATTCTCCGGCTTCTTACGAATTTGATCTCATCGTCTGCGACGATTGTTCATTATTTTACGGACAGTTTCAATTGGGAAATCCATTCTTCTATGATCTACGAATCGTTTCTTTCCGTGAATTCAACGTTTCTTAGATTAATTGAACCACTGAACCCTTTTATATGAGGTCGCTCTATAGAGGCATTGTAATCACCTATGCTGACTATTATCTTTAGTACTTTTCAGTCATTATCCTTTAGCTAGCAGGCGCTTATAACAATGATGAAGGTGTTCAGTAGCACTTTCAATATAGCTTCGTTTATACCTTTAGGGAAATCTTGAACATTTTTGGTAGAATAGAATAAGCTTCAACGTTATTTGATCCATGTATGTTCTTCTCGATCATGAATTCCTGTTCATTGTGTTGAGGTGATTGAATACGATTGTGCTGTGTACGATGACTTAAGATGAATGCTCTATTCAGTGCTGCTTATCTTTCTAGAGTTTGTGACAATCCGGAAATATGGTGGTCCAGTTAGGTTTGAGGTCAATCGCCAACTTCCTCACACTGATTAGAGAGTTTGCGCATCACTCTGGCACCTCCACCACCACTACCACTATGCTACGAGCTTCTTAAGTGTGTTAGCCTGTAATATTATTTCATAAATAATATTTTGAGTACCAAAAATTTTTTAACATTTTGTAATTTACTAACTTAATCAGTCTAGAGTGTTTTTTCATTCAAATGAATTTTTGACAGAATTACTTGTTGAGTGAGGAGAAGAGTGATAAAGTAAAGACTGAGAAAGTATTCAACAATAACAAAAAAATTAATTTATTACATGTATTGGTTTCAATTGTGTTCTTTTTTTTCAAATGTGGGTCATAATTATAATAGAGTAAATCTATTGATTGATCTCAGTGAGGTTGGATCAATTAGCAGCAGCGTCCTATCCACGGTCACCTCAATTATACACATTGAACGAGTTCAACACTTTTTATTATCATTCAAAAGTAATACGTTGTTCTTTTAGTATAAAAATGTGAGAAACTCATTCTATCCTCTTAATCAAACATATTTTATTTTAGGTAAAGTTGAGGTAAAAAGTTAAGTAGTACTCTGACGTCAAGTTATCAACAAAGTTCTCAAAATTTTTGACGTTAGAATTTTTACTCATCTTGAAGCCGCCTTTTTTTTAGGGTTTAGTAAAAAATTTACCTATTTTCGATTCTCTTTCTCTATGCTTATACTTATAGTAATATTTATTTGTAATTTGTGTTTTTACATCACTATTAAAATAGCCCGTTGTTGTTGTTCATCAAATTCTTCCTCTTATTCATTCTGAAGAGTTACTGGACAACAGAATGAGGTAGTATGCTGTTTCCTGAGGCTAATTCAATTATTCAACCTCATTCGTTTACTTTCAGTTTTTTCTTCTTGTTGTCATTCTCTTCAACGCTTACGGGTCTTTTCTTGTTCGTTTCGAGCTTTCATCGCTTTCGACTTTTTTGAGGCTTCAAATTTGTTCTGAATGTGTTTTTGTCGTGTCTTATATTATTCGTATTATTTCTATTTCAAAAATTTATGATTATTATTATTATCTGATTAAATAAATCATATTTATTTTTATTTATTGTAATTTTATTGTAGATGATCAGTCAATGTGTACGATTTGAACCAAATTGTTTCAATAAAGGAAAATGTAAAAACTGCTATAAATCAAAAAGTCAACATAGTGTGGATTCACTGGAAAATGCAAAGGTTGGTGTTATTTTTCACTCGGAACTCAAAATTGAGGATTCGTAGAAGTTTGTTTCTTTTCTACTCCACTATACAACAGTCAAATCTCGAATAGAAATCAATATCCGATGTACTTTTAAAGTGAATGTTTTTCTCTTCAGTTTTCTCAAGCTAACAGCTTTTCAATAATTTTTCTTTCTTGTTATCGATTTTTTTCTTAGTTCTCTTTGTTTCCTTTATTTCCTTGTTGTTTTCTTTTCGTGTATAAACTTCCCTCACTATAATATGCTTTATAAACGACCCGTTAACAAATGATCAATACGTATCTAATGCACTTTGCTAGTGAAGTAGTCGAGTTGAAGATACAAACATTTGAATAATTATCAAAAATGAATAGAGAAAAAACTGCGATTTCTATGTGAAGATCAACATTGATTGTCAATTTCGCCTCTATTAGAACTCGTACAGAATGAGGGTGATTTATCAAGGATTTTCGATTACTTTCTGATCAATCAATCGACAACAAATCAATGGTACAACGCGTTCCAGTTCTATTTGAATTATCGAACGGATCGTAAAATACTCGTGTATGACAAATGAATTCTATCTTGAATATACTTTATATTTCATATTCTCTCATTGATTACCACAAGAAATCGATAATGATCTATAGTAATTTAGTTATTTTCCTATCAACTACGTTAGGTTATTGAGACTCTGTGATTTTTTTAGTTTGTAATACACTCAATACTGAGTCAATCATAAAATTTAAAACCTCACTCAGGCAGAACTTGAATCTTCATCCTTCACGGTTTGTTTTATCAGCATTAATTACTTAGTATAATACCAATACTGGCTGGTCAAATCGCACACGTCAAGACGGGCGAGTACTACTAACACTGTCAAAAAAAAGAGGGGGGGTGGGAAACTACTAACGCTATCAAAACGGGCGAGTACTACTACTAACACAGTTAACACTATGGATTAGTAGAACGCAGGTAGAACAACGACATCGACAACGCAGTCGGTCGCACACCGGGCCGAATGCCTGAGAGATTCGCAATCGAATACCTCCTGAGGTTTCAAGTTTTGTAATGTGATTGACTCAGTGTTGTGGCAATATGAAAAGTCCTATAGTTTTCAGAAAGATGTAGATTTTTGCTTATATTTTAATTAGAAACTAATTCTATCTGCTCACGTCAACTTTCCAATGTGAATGGAATCGGATTATTTTTAGAGATAACTCAGACCTGTGCATCATACGAAAAATTTAAAGGAAACAGTTTCACTGATGAAATGGTGAGGTCAAAAAGAGATAACTAGAGGTCATAATAGAGAGGTCGGTCAAAAAAAAGCTCATATAGCTCTAGGACACACTTAAGAGAAGACGAGCCTTCGTCAAATAGCTTCGTCTCTCAGTGGAAATAACTTTAGTTAGATTATCTTCAATGATAGTTTACATGTAGTTTGTATTCAGTATATATTTTCTCTTAGTCACCTCTTTCCCTAGACTTAAGGGTCATAAAACATCTGTGTTACAAAAACTCCTCAATACAATATAGATCTTTATTAAGGGTATTGTAAACGTTCTTTCTTAGTTCATATGAACATCAACGAATCCGAATGGATTTCACTCATTCCGTGACATACTTTCAATGATGCCTCCTCAATTGCGAAGGATCTACTCTGCGCTGGAAACGTTTATAATTATGTAAAATTATAAAGAAAAAAAAACATGTTAGACTACAGTCTAAAACAAATAGAATCTTTGATTTTTCTCAAGAAGCATTTCTATTGATGAAATCATGATACGATCACCGTTCGTTTGTCGTGTTGTGCTTCACAACAATTCAACACGTACACCAATAAATGAGATGCTCATCGATCTCATAGATCAAATGAGTCTCTTAGAAAGTCTCTACGTCACGAAGAGTTGAATAATTTTTGTGCTTTCTTACATGTTGCTAGTCTCCTTCATTGACGTTTGTGATATACCTACTTAGAGAAAAAATATTGTACTCTCTCTTAACTATTATGCATTTTAAGTGACTCAACATAACTGCTAAGCAAGAACAACTGATTGCCGGTTACTATAGGTTACTATAGGAATTACTCTATGAGGAAGTTATTGTTGCACGATAGCTGTTGATGAGGAATAAGAGGACAATTTTATTACTGACATTCGATGTGAAATCAACAGAATGATTCATTATGCAAATGTGAACGAATTGAACGTTCACTACGTTGATAAAGGATAATCGGATTCGATGAAATTTCGAGCGGATATTCTGTAGACATACGCCGATCGGTAAACAGGTGCCGATGTCCAGATAATTATTGCGGTCAGTAGATACGGACGCGGTCTTCACTTCGCGCTTTCTGACCTATCCATCCGTTCGCTGACCACCACCATCATCGCCATCACCACTCACCACCATCCTGTGCGATTGACACACATATTGGTGTGATCAGTGTGTTTCCTTTAGTCTTCAACGATAAACATCGAACATCTCTTCTGAATCATCGAGCACGGAAAAAAACTATTTCAACATGTAATCTTTCATAGTGATTTCTTTATTCTTTCTACCAATTATGATAGGTGATTAGGAACTTATAACCGCTTAATTTATATCCCCATAATGTTGAGTCAATTACAGTACTTGTCAGTTCGAATTGAGGTTTCAAGTTTTGTGATCGACTATTACATTCCACACTAATTTCTGTAGTGATCACGTTCTTAAAATGATCTATCGTAGCAATAGAATGGCTATTTGCCTGGGGATATTTTCGCACAATATGAGTATTGTTTGTGACGCCGCCATTTATTGCGTTCTCTAAATAGTTGTTCAGAGCTAAATACTGAGGATATGAAATAAACACCTCAATGAGGTCAAATAACGACGACATCTAATTTCGATGTAAATTCACGAATTCGGAGGTGAATTGAAAAGGAATATTTCGAACTCTGAGTTTGAATGCGTTGACTCGTCATATTAGAACTATATAAATAAATAGTAAAAATTGAAAACGATTAAGCTTGTAACTTAACTGAGCTGATTTTTACTATCTGATATTCCCATAAATTCCCTACTTTCTAGAATTTCTCTTGATTTTTTCATTGATTCAGTTTTATACTGTAAACGTATGATAGTTTTACGTTTGATTATTTACATTCTCAAAGTAAACAATGGTGATTTTTTTCTTTGTAATCAAAAAAAAAACAAAAACAAAAATACTATAGATAACAGTGACGGAAAATTTCTACAATGTCGTTATAAGCGTAGATATTTTTCATGTTAAAAGTAATATTTTCGAATAATTTCACGTAAATGACTCATTATTTGAGATCAAAAGTTAAAATTCAAAAAGAATAATGCTCTCGGTTAGATGTACGTTAAGCTTTATCTTTACTGGATAATCAATAATTCTACCTCTCCGTATCTACGTACTACCTCAAGGAGTTCTCTTATGATTACCAGACAAACTTTAAATAAACATGTATTTAGAAACATATAGTTTTGCATATTCGTTAGAAACATCAATCCATCAATCTATTTTTACTACTGAAAAGTCGTCCAAGAATTTTCAAGTTGTTTTCTTCCAACAAGCTAGCAACACATGAAATTATTTGTCAAGCTTGAATCATCATCATTATCATCGTTACCATCAGGAGCTGACATTGTTCAAACTGACAAGTCTAGTCGCTCTAGTTGACTTCTGTCTAGGTGAAGCTAGCTAGCTACTAGTGGTCATCTAGCGTAAAGCATCAGAACGGACGGCGCCTTTTTAGTGCATCTGATACCGACATTGTCGACTTCTCCTACAACTACTCCACTAATCAACAGCTATTATGTAACCAAAATGTTTAGAGTCTAGTGGCCTCTTTTTTTACGTCTCCTCACCGATCGATTTCTTTTCAAAATTTATGACGATCCCTCGTTTAGTAATGCTCGATCAGGCACGAATATCGCCGATAATTTGCATAAACTAAAAACATCTCACTATATCGAAGATGAGTCGGCACATGTTTTGTTTTTTGTTCACTGACGTCATGGTTGTTTTACGACAAATGAGGAATAAAAGAAAACCCTCCGAAACTATGATATGTATTCTTCCGAAAATGGACAATGTATACATTTCGTGACTTTTTCCTCAATATTTAGATAGTGTAATGTGTCTATTTCGTACAGTATTTCATAAAAGGAATGAAATTTTCTAGTCAGTTAACGAACGTTGTACTCCCGGCTACTCTTCATTTCCTCAATCAGTCGCTTAAAGTTAGACTTTTATGCTTTTATAGCTCAGGCTTAAGATGTCCCATTATTATTTATTCGTGCCTATTCTAAGATCACTACGCTATGCTTGATATCCCTCGGTTTTGAGTTAGCCACGAAACTTGAAACTTCAGGTGGAATTCGAACCCGGCTTCTGTCAGATCTCCGGATTGCTGTGCTAACGCCTACACTGTTAAAGTACTCATTATGCGATTATTCAATGTTTCAGTAACTGCCCTATATGAACTTTCATAATAATTATTATATATTCTATCAACTATAATAGATCATAATGGTATGATATTGATTTTGGACGTTTTTGAGTTAACTACGAAATTTGGGACCTCAATCGGTACTCGAACCCGCTTCACTCGGGCATCTGGCACGTTACGGCATAGCTGACGTATTTTTCTCATTATTGATTTTTTCCTGGATAGATTTTTTATTTCTCAACATTTCAAACACATTGTGAAACACTGTGCTTTCATTAGTTAGAAATCGAAATTTTCGTCTTCATCAGAAGCATTTTGTTTCTTTTCATTTTGTATTTATTATGGTTACAATTATATTTGTAATCATAACTTTATTAATTTTACTATAAGTAGTACCATCACTATTATTAATATCTAAATAACTAATTATCAAAGGACGGCTTATTGAAATTATTGCGATTCGTTCACATTTTTTAATTTCTACTATCACTACTACACCTCATGAGGTTGAGGTATATTATGGTTTGTCTCAATGAATCTAATGATTAGAAAGTTTGACTAACTTGACCTCACTTGTGAAATGAGGTAACTTGTCATGTTTACATCAAGCAATAATCATTCCACCTACAACATTCTATTTTATCAATAATGATTATCATGTTATCAGATTTACTTCGTAACACCTATTGTTTAACATTAGAATTTCAATATTCAATAGTTATTCATTGGCTATTGATTGAAATTTTCACTAATCATATCTACACTCGAATATTGATTGGTAATCGATCGATGACTATGTTTATAATCTCTTTATTATTTATCACTATCCTTATATTATTTACATTTCACCGTCAACTATCAGAGATATCTATAGTCCTTTTATCCGCATAACATTATTTATTGCTATCGATACTCATCTCTATCATTTGTTATGAGTAGTTGAATATCATATTATCGATAAGAACTCATTATTGAGTGCTACTATTATTGGTCATTGTTGAGAGGTGATGCTTATCTTGATGATGACGATAGGCTATAAAACGAAACACATATGTATGTATTCATTTACTATTTTGCCTCATAAACTCAACCGTTCACTGCTTAGTCACTATGATAAAAAGCCTAGCTAATGGATTTGAGTGAAAACGGACCTCAATTAGTTACGTGATAAGGTATGACTTAAACCATCGACCTCAGCTTTCGAATTAATATCCGTATTAGTTTCTCCCATTCATTTGGTTGCGCCTTCACTCTTATGCTATGCCTTAGCCTTAATTCGTGCCATATTTCTTAATGAGTAACCTCTTAAATTTACATTTAGTACAAAAATTTTCCATCACACAATTTTCTATGTGTTGTCGTTATTTTCAAAGAAAATAAAAAGAAAAACACTTGATAAACATGCATGTCTGCAGTTGTAAGCTACGAATGATTGTGTTTATGTAAAGCTTAAACTACTGATAAGGCATTGTAATGATTGTAGCAAAATGTACGATTGAGGAATTGTTGCGAGTGTTCGTTCAGCTTATGATAAGAGTGGAACGTGAGAACGGAAAAAAGCGTCATAGTTTTGGCATGAGGCCAATTTGTTGTAGTTTCGTATAATTCTCACTGAATTCTTCCATCTTTTCGCTATCCGATCCGAATAGTTTTATTTTGATCCTGAATTTAACAATCTGTCAACAATCCGTTTATACATTTTCAAGAAGAAAAAGTACAATTGATATAAATGTAAAGCATTACAGTTTGTTTCTGATTAGATTTTGATAAACACTATCAAATTCTGATCGTAATTTAATAAGCAGACGATTACTCACTTGATCTATTCGGATTTTTTGTGAATTTAGAGCTCGAGTTATAGAGAGGAGAGGTGTACGAAGAGGAGTTCTGCGTCTCTTGGCACTCTCAAACACTCTCAATCACCATCGGTTATGCAGCCAGCATTGATTCTTGTCCTTTGTAGGACAACAGGCCCCATCCCTCAACCGAATCGAACAGCGCTAGTAGTAGTCGATGATATTTTTCGTCTCCATACAGCTCAATTTATTACAAAACGTTGGTCGAATTCAGATGACACATTCATCGTCGATTTCGACACCAAAAACCAATGCACATAGTGATTTTCTTCTACTGAGTTTTCTAACTCATCCATAAGTTTTATGCGATTCCTTTTTTTTTATCTAAAAAGATTTTTTCTTTGTTTCTTTTCTAATTCATTATTTATTCGTACCACCGCACCGCTTATACGTTTACCTCTTTTTACCTCTTAATAACCTCTTTCTCTTTTCAGTACACTGCTTTTTGTTGATCATTCTGAATATTAGAAAAAAAAGCTGATTTAAAAACAATCAGATAATCAGTTTCTAGCTACTTACTAATCATTTTTGATAAACTTGATTAGCTGATTGATAAGCTTTGGAAATTATTCGTTCATTGATTTTTCATCAGTTCTCGTGCTTACCATTAATGAACCGACCACGTTTTGTCGTGAGAAGCGAATCGTTTTTATAAGAAAGATTTTTATCAAATCACTTTTAAAGTAAAAAAAAACTCCGTGATACTTTTTTTTAATCAACATGTTATTTAATAAGTGAATGAGTCAAACATAATTTGAAAAGGACTTCAGATTCAGTTGGAAGCAGAAAAAAATTGAGTTCAGATCACTGAGGTGTTTATACTCGGCTTTATCGTCTTGTGAACTTTTTTTCCTCTTCTTCACAGAAGCGACGAAGCTTCACTGCCATAATTTACAAGAATTTTGTTTTTCTTTTGTAGTCTTTACAATATATCGGCAAAAATTTCAAGGAAAATAACTCTCAGATTATTGATGTCAATCGATTTATTGTTAAAAATCTAATTAAATTTTAATGCTCGTACGTTTCGTAACGTACATCCTCGTACGCACCGTAATAAACGACAATGAGGCACGTACATTGTTGACTCAGCCCGAAACGATCGTCTCTTCCCTTTCATTTGTAGTGCGTAGCTTTTTTGCATAAAAAAAACAACACTAGAATGGCTAACAATACTGCTCGTGTTACTCATAACGTTTAATCTATTTTCCTCCTTTGTAATACTCATTGATGTGTACTGAGTACTATTTGACTTAATATTATTTAAATATTTATCCTAAGTCTTTTTCTGAGATGTCCATCTCATCTCATGGTGGGAGGTAGCAGCAGATAATCAATTCCGCTTTTGTTCAGCAAAGGTGACACGATTATCGCGAACGGCCTGACGGTAGTTCTTCAGGCTAGTTCGTTTTTGAACCGCTGCCAATAATCCTATTTTGTAACGTAATAAATCTTTTTGCAACAAAAATGCCATTCTTCGACAATTGACATTTGTAAACAGCTGTGTCAGACGGGCTGCAGCTGAATCAAGTATAAGTCTTCTCGTTATTTCAATCGGGTTCACCGAAAATTTGTTTTGATCTCCTAAATTGAGGGACTTAAGTATTATAGGCACAATTTTGTAATCCTATTAGCAAGGGATGCAGTGACACACAGGTTCGAATCAGTTCGTGGCCTCTCCTCAGGACTACCTAGAGTATGATCCCTCCGGGGTCGGTAAATTGGTACTGGAGGAATGTGGACAAGATAAACAACACTGACTTGGTGAAGAGTTATCAATTCATGTTACTGTGTAGATCAGACTTGTACTCAATCACTTCCACGAAATCATGTTGAATACGAATGAATCAGTGGGCGTGGTCCGCAATAGGGTTTGATCGACGCCATGAGCTTATCTTATCTTATTCTGAGACCGAGGTGATCGTAGGAAGGTGAAAGATCATCAATCTATTGAGATTTCTGTAGATGACCTAAACGGAGACGTTAATAGCAATTAGTTTTTCTGATATTTACTACTTATCTTTGATCACTTATTTTGATATGATCACACTCTGATCATTGTTTCATTTCTTGTAGAATAACTTATTATTTATTAAGAAATTTGATCTGTTTATAGAAATGGTTATTTACAAAGGACTAAAAAACAGATGTAATCGTTGCTC
>KN716180.1:447926-458539 GCA_000816705.1 Dictyocaulus viviparus
ATTATTAATCATTATTCTTATCGATTATTATTATTCCTATGTTAGTTGTTAGTGAATGTTCCATTATCATTGTTATTGTGTTATTGATAAATTTTTATACGTGTTTTGTATTTATAGGTGATATCTCCCGAACCTGAAATGACCACCGAACTATCAGCGTGTTCCTCTCGTTCCTCGTCGATAGATCGGCTTGAAGTTGAACGTGTCGGTAACGGTCTGCTCGAATCACGTATTGAATCGTGTGCTGCTAAAGTTGGAACACATGGAACTCCAAGAAGTGTGAAGCAGAGAGATCGCAGTGCGAGGTAATAATACAATTTTAAATGAGTTCAGTGCATTTCAGATTCAGCGGACCGTAATCAATTGAATCATTTAGTATTCGTTAAATTAAGAAGGTTATTATTTAGAGTTCATTTAGCGTTTTTGAATATACTCATAGTTCTTATTTGTATCATAATTTTTCTCAGAGATAATAATTTAACATTATTTACAAAGTAATGCCATTTCCTCAATGCCTTCCTTTCCTCCATCCTCATAGAATGAGGGTTTTTCCAATGTGACTGAGAAAAGCTTCTGCTTGAAGAAGTTTGTTTGTTCTCTAGCTGGTCACACTGAGAACCTCAAACGTTTTTATATCGTGCTATTTATTTTAAGTACACAGAGTCAGTAAGGAAAATTTATTGAGTTATTGTTTGTAAGCTTAGCCTACTATTACATTGTTCTCTATGTTACGATGAATTCAAAGTTTATTCCATTTGAATTACACAAATTGAAGTGGGCAAATGAGTAGTTCGTTATCGATTTTTTTCCGGAAGTGAGGTGATGACGTCATCTATGAAATGTTACTAGTATTTTTTTTAGATAAAATTCAAATTATTGATTATTTAGAGAGGAGCCGCTAAGACGATCTGAATCTTCATTATCCACAGCTACACCTATTACAACCATCAGTAGCAGTTGTCCGATGATAGAACGGTCCGTTTTATATTGTTCTTAGATAAACGACGACAATGTAGTACTAGAAATTTTTCACTAGGATACATTTAGCAACGTTGAGGTAAATTATGGGATTTACCTTAACCTCACTTAATCTCTTCCGTTTCAAAAGACACAACTAGGTATTTCCTCACTTTTTTTCTGATAAACAAATCTTCAACTATAATTGTTATTTATTTACTTTTTTGATAATAATGACAACGAAAAAATTGTTGGTGTTGTAGTTTGCTGTATAGTTTTTCTTTTGTTGGTGAAAAAATCATTGAAAACAATTTTCACTGAAATGAAAATACTGAGTATTTTCCTCCATTCTACTATGAGTTATATTAGTGACAATATTTCCATATCCTTCACAGCTTTCTATTATGCAAATGAACCGGTCCTTTAAATGCCAATAGAATTCTCTTAAAACGAACCGGTCTTTATGAAAACAGGTCTAGTTCGCCTTTTCAATGGCCACTTCTCCTTCATCTTGATAGCAACGACTTTTCCGGTCTCATACAATAAGGTTTTCATGAGGTCTCATCAACCTCACCATTGTGATTTTTTTCACTATGAATACTCTCCAAAAAAAACGGATACGTCATTTGTTTACAAATTGATCGCGCTTAAAAGCACTATTTTTGGCTTCAGCTTTATGCACTGCTGTGCGTACTCGTTGTTACTCATACCTTCATCTAAGTTACTGTATTCATTTACGGGTTATTTTTTCTTAGAAAAAAAAACCAATAGCTTATATCGTTTTGTGTAAATACATGGAGGGGGGGAAGGGAGGGAGAGAGGGAGTGATGTGTAATAAAAAGTTCCAACATATATTTATCAACAGAAAATTATTTTTCGAAAATTTCCCTCACTATAATATTTATACTGTTTGAGAAATTCTGACAGATCGTGGCTTAAACCTGTGATGATACAACTCCAGATGGTTTTCGAGTGAGATTCCTGAATAGAAATAATATTAACATATTAGAATTATATATTTTGATAAAACATACAATGACTCATTTGTGAACGTCTAGAGAATTTCACTTTAAGCCAACATCAACACCAACCTCGTTTAATTTTCAGGACTGTAACCTCACCACCGCCGTCTCGATCTCGTCTGTCATCATTTTCTGTCGAATCGTCAACACCTCTTCTATCCACACAGCCATCATCATTGCAAGTCAAAACGAAAAACTACGATCAGGTTGGAGAATTGTGAATAATCTTGAATGAGTCTCAAGAGTCTCATTCTAATGTTTTCGAATATTTTCATTTCTATAGAGAAAATACAGTAGAACATAAAACTCGTATGTTCTCCCACGCATTATATGTGGGACCATTGCGATTCAGATAGGACCCACTTTTTTCTCTCACGAACACAAAATCCATAACTCTACTTTAATATAGTACTTGACACTTAATGTTAATAGGAGTTATTAATAGTATCAATATTAATATTCAGTATTTAACTTCTATCATAGCTTCTAGACAAAAGTGTTAGATTCTCAGATAACTCGTTACACTTAAGAGTTGAAGCGCTGATAGTATGTATAATGTTGAGAAAAAGAGAGCTAAAATTAGCATAAATAGTGATTCATTGGTATCGTAAACGAGACTCGAACATTTGACTCACAGATGTTTGATCTGGTGTTCTACCGATTGCACTATAGAGAGAGAGGAGGTCATCGATTTGCGATCACTCAATGCATCCATCTTTCACTTATTTTTAGCTGATATTTCTTCAACACCTCCTACCTCGTTAACAATCTTATTATGATATGCTAATATCGGTATTACAATCGTTTTACATTTTTTATAATTGATTTAGTGTTGTGGTAATTAAAAGAAATCGTTTGTATTGAAAAAATTTTCCTCAACTAATCCGTTGCTCTATCAATTTTTCCAGATAACAAATAACGCTAGGGGTTTCACATTACGATGATACCGTTCCATGTAAACTATTGTTTAGTTACGTTATTTATTTTTAGGTTTGTCATATTGACACCTCAATGGCACATACATTACGAAAAGGATGGTTGATGTTACGAGGTAAAACCGATAACGAATGGCAAAATCATTGGGTTGTGTTAGCAGGACTCAGCTTGAAACTCTATAAGTACGTTCTACATCGACTCTTTGTCAATTTGTCCTTTTCGTTTGTGAACAGTAGGACTTTTTTCAAAAAAAAAAACTCTTTATTCATCCATAATATTGGATGCTTAATGCATTTTTTTTTAGTCTTGGTTATGTTTGAACACTGCTTATTACCCTTTCTCTATTTATAGAAATAATCAATATATGAAGTATAATACAAAATGTAAGATCATAGAGAAATATCAATTTCCATTGAATAGTGCTGCATAGCGCAGCGGTGAAAGTACCGTACCACAGCGACACGTAGATCTGTAGGTTCGTAGCTGCGTCCAAACCTACCAAGCTCGTTATTCTTACGAGTTTGTTGAATTGGTGGCATGAAAATGAGGATCAAATAAACAACACTGAATTCGTAAAGAGTGGTCAATTGAAGTCATCGTATGGATTGCAATCGCATTTAAATACCTTCGTAATATCTCTTATGTTGAACACGAATAATTAGACTCATTCCACAACAGGGATTGATCACCCTGAAAGCTTATCTTATCTTTCAGCCCTTTTTTTCCGTATGATTCCAATTGGACCGTTTTCAATGTTATGCTTCAAACGATTTTTGTAAGCGATTTAACCAAATTTTTAGTTCATTCTTCGGCTTAATACTCCAAATTGAAACTCACTTAGAAATTTGAAAACATTCGAAAAAGAAGCTTGACGTCGTTTGAATTTTCTTATTTTATATAATCGTGAGTATCATTAAAAACATCTGGTGAACATGACCTCAAGTGTAGAACAAAATCACATTCAGTCACTCCCACGGTATTACGATGAAGAGGAAGAATGTGTGTCATTCACTGGAGGGAGTGGAGGGATTAATCAGTACAAAAATCTATCTTATGCCAAAAGCAAAATACTCCTATCCTTTGAATTTGATTTCGAGTGTTTTTTTTCCTTTGTTCATTGTTTATGTTTTTCTAGAGACGTTTGGGCTGAGGATTCAACAGAACCTTTGATAGCAATTGATTTGTCCGAATGTGAAAATGTCTATCCGTCGGCTAGTGCGAAAAATTATGGCATTGAAATCAAAGTGAGGTTCATGTAAAGTTTTTGTTTTGAGATTCTTTGTTGAACTTAATATCTATTATGAAAAAAAATAGCTCCTCATACTTGAGTGAGTTTATTATTTACATTTATTTACATTTGCATTTACAAGAAAAAATACGATACAAAGAGCGTTTATAGTGCCGTCGTAGCCGATATGTGCTATCCGCTATGACACCGGGTATTCGTGACAGTTGGATAACAGCACTGTTACAAAATAGGTATGATTATTTATTTGTTTTCTTTTCTATTTTTTTTTTTTGAATGAACTATCTGAAAATATTTTGTCTTCAACTTCATCTGAGAATGAATCGGAGTTCAGGCTTCAGAGTTCTATCTTGCAAAAGTCTGAACCTGGAAGGAACTCTGCAGTTCTGCCATCCAAAAAGTAGAACTCTAAATAAATGTTGTTATCAATAAAAATATTAATCTGATATCATTATCAGCTGATGATGTAGGATCTGAACTAGATCATTCCAGGCATAATCCATCTCCGACATATACTGAAACATGTGCTTCCAATGATGCAATGAGTATGGCAGATAGCTCGGATATTCTTGGCATGCCAATGGTAAAATTTGATCACAATACAATTAAAAATCTTTGAGACCTTATTATCTTATCAGATTTTTGGTGATCTTTGATCATCTTCCTTCTAAACATCAGCCTCCGAACCAACGCTATATTAATACAATTTTTTCCTTCTTTCAATCGTCAAATGTTCTTTCTTGTGATATAATTTGCTTCCTATTGATCGATTTCAGCGAAAAAAGCATATCGCCTACGTAGCCCCTGAATCTCATCACTCAAATTCATTAATGGACGGTGCTGGTGATGATGACTCGTCGTCATCAACGGAAGATGAGCTGACGACTATGCAACGTGGACGTCATCGTCGTTCGCGGTCCAGTCGATGCGATTCAAGACGACAAAGAGCGAGTGTCGAAAACGTGGCCGCGACTGGAAGGCGAGAACGTGGAAGCTTATCGCCATCTGTACGACGTTCGCCGATCGCTGTCGTGAAAGAGAGGAATCATGACGGAAGATATCGGTGAGTTGAGGTTTTTTTCCCTTTTCGTGTCTCAACGTATAGTTAAGCATTGTTTGTTCAACGAGTAAACAAGACTTGGATTTTCATAAATCTTGTTTACTTTTCAAAGAATGCTATTTCGTTGCAAGAAGAAATACTTACAACAGACTCAATTAATTTTATTTTGGCAGAAGGTTTATGAATAGAGGTTGCAAATTTCCAAACAACAGTTTTCGTTTTCACAGTGATTGATTTTGCATCTCATTCGACTGTGATAAAAATAGAATTAATTATACTGAATAGTGAAGTGAGTAGATATAAGGTTGAGTGTGATGTGAGGTTTACGTGGTCAAATTCGTTATCAGGCAAGTTTTCATAATGTGAAGCCGCTCAGAGTTGGGAAAATTTTGAATTGACATGAATTAAGCAACTTAGTGGTGCAATCGGTAGCACAACAGGCCGACAATTTGCGTGATGCAGGGGTTCTATTACTGTATGAGGCTGCGAGTTTTGTGACTAACTGAAAAATCAGTCTGACATATCAGTTTCTATTTGTTAGGATATTGGTGAAATCTCTCATTTTTTTACTCAACTTCATTAGATTTTATTGCACAATTTTCAAAACGATTATCTTCTTCTAGGCATCCATCAACTTCCTCAGTAGCATCGAGTACGAATCGATCAAAACAAAACAGAAAATCCACCACGGTAGGCATTTAATCGTATTTTCAGGAACAGTGGTTCAGGAACACGCTTGTTTTTGTTTACATTCAAGGGAGATAGACTGAAAATATTACAAATGTTTTACAAAAATGATCTACTATGTCTTAATTTGTCTAGCGAACTGCTCAAATAAAATTGCTAGAGTTTTTTTGTTAGCAAATCATTTCGTCCTCATCATCACTTACAATATTTGTATATTATATGAAAAAAAAAACGATGATGGATAATAGTTGAGTGCTTTCTAATAATTTTCCATGGTCCTATGTGACGAACTTTTCAGTGATCGAATTTTATCTAAAGGAATTTTCGTAAGTTTTCACAATAATCCTCATTATTATTAGCGCTATTTCTCAATTGATTCCTAGATTTTTAATCGCTTTCATACTTTTTTCATAGACGAGATATGCAAATTTTCCCTCTTCCCTTCCTCACTTCAAAAGAAACTCATTGTTTTCGTTTTCCTTGCAGTGCAGTAACCCTAATTGGAAACATTTCTAGTATTAAGATAGAGGATGTTTTCTGTCAATTTTTCAAAGCAAATCAATCGTTAAATTCGTGATTTATGGCTAAGCGTATTTTCAATGCCATATAAATCGCGTAAAAATAAATTATACGATACAAAAGAAGAAGCGCTGAGGACCATTTGCATAGGAGTTTAGAGTGAGTTTAAAATTCCTCTACTTCTAATATACGTATGCGTGACAAATTTGAGTCAATATTAACATATAGAAGTGTTCAACATTGAATGAGTGATTCAGTTCACTCATGAAGCGCATCTACTGATGCTGATTGCTCGAATGTTACACCTTATCTGTCCTCTCCTCATTCACAGGCTTCATATGGTTTTTTGTAAGTGTTGACATATTGAAGTGATTGAGTTTTGTTCTCACTCACGGACCGCATCAACTGATGCCGATCGTTTGAATGTTACACCTTGTCTGTCCTCTCATTTCATAAGCTTCATGTGCCTCGTTTTTCCATGTCTCGTACTTTCATTGAATCATTCGAGCTACCCTAATAATTTACATCGGATATTGCGTTATTGAAAAGCTTTCAAATACATCATTTGTCATCTTTAGATATTCAAAATTGTGAAATACTAGGAAGTTTTTTTTATCCCATATTGATTTTTGTAACCGCTTTATGCAAATCATACCGTAATCCTTGAGGCTTCGAACGATGTTCATTCCATTAAGGCGTGTCAGGTTTGATCTTAAGCAATTTCTTCACTCACATCCTCTCTACTGTTTTCATTCAGTTGTTTTTTTATCTCTTTTTATGACACTTATTTACATATTTTCACTAATACTACTTATTATTACTATTCTTATTTATTTTTGTTATTATTATTATTAATTATTCTGTTTTTTACAGAATCTTTAATTATCGATCAATAAACATTGAGTTGACTCAGATTGTCACTCAAAGCACTTCATCATATTACTACTTAAGATTTTAAGCAGTGCTTTTCAAGTAAATATCGTGTTTCTTTTCTTCAAAAAATCTCATTTTCCTAACGAAATGCTTTGACCAATCTTAATATAGTTTCTTTTTCCTCCTGAGTTTTTTCATATGTTAATGAGTTTGTGCCTTTCTTAAGTATGTAAATTTTGGAAGCATATTTTCTAGTACTCATTTATTTTATTGCTTTTCTAGTTTAATTTCATTTTTTTTGTGCGATTCAATGACGATCTATACGATTGGTGCTTAAACTGAGTCCTTGTTTTTTCCTCAGATTGAAATTTTATTGAAAAAAAGTGTTAATGGAAACGAAAAGCATCTGAGTATCTGACTAGAGGCTGAAGCTATAGATTTACGACGTGAACTTCATAGCAGCTTCATGATATTGATCAATATTGTAGCGTGTTGTGAATTGTTGAACACATGAAAAGCAAAGCATCAACAACAAAACAAGCCATGAATCGATTGGTCGATCATTTGAATTGGAGTTTTTTTCTTTATCTATCAAGTTAACAACATCAATTACAAAATATTTGTATTATCGCCATAATTGTTAAAGCTTCTAATGAGTTTTCCTCAACAAGCTTCTTCCTACTAATGGAGAAGCTTCTTTTCTTTGTCCGTATAGAATTCACCATCTCAATATCTGTAATTACGCTGAGTTGGCCGTAAAACTCGCGACCTCAAACTCAGGACTTGAAACCGCATTTATAGATATCTAATCCGTATACCACTATTATCTTAATACGTTGACTCATTAATTTTATGAACTACCGTTTTTTAGAAGCTTAAAAGTTGCATAGTTTCGTAAATAACGTTTTCATTTTTCGTACCAGATGGTTGTATTCATACATCTGGAGCTGGATAATTTAACGACATTACGTCGTCGTCGTCGTCGTCGGTTCGTCCTTCATTCGCCAACTTAATAACATAAATTTGCCATAAGGCATTTTTTTTCCTTCTGTATATCTTGCCATATTATATGCTTTATTATTTGTTTCTATTACGCAATAGAATACAATACAATGTACAATTTATTGGAGATCTATTTGTTTTTTTCTTAAAATCACTCCTTATTTGGAAGAAGAAAGCCTTCAATGAGAATTCTCAGTTCTGTCAAAATCGATGAATTTTAGAAAAATTTTCGCTAAAACTCGTCCAAAGTGGGCTCAGAGCAAACATTGATTCACCATTGGTCACATCACCAACCAACCCATTCTCCATATAGAATCGTCCATAGATAGAGAATTTCATGTCTTCTTAATGTCCATCTGCTTACTGTTTTTTGATTCTGTTGTCGTTCTTCTCTTGATTACTTAATTATCAACAAAAGCAATCGTTGTTTTTTTTTGTTTTCGGCTTTGAAAAATCTGCATTTCCTCAATGTTTAATTTTTGATCTTCTTAGTTAGTACCTTTCATTTTTGAATTTTTTCATTTAAGATTCTCGAATTTAGTTGAAATGGGGTGTTCCATCATACTCAATTTTGAGTCATTACTCAAACAGCTGTAGGATTTTTGTCAGTTGAAATCTTCTTCTCCTATTCGTTGAATTCCCTCTTGCTTCCAACGGATTGAGGCAAATTATTAATCATTAGAATTTATAATATTGATAAATAATGTAGAGATAACTATCGCTGATTTCTTCAGACCTGTTACGTTAAATTTACTTAATGATAATTTAACGTCGAGTATCAATTGTTTAATTTTAATTAAATGAATTTTATATTCTACTAAACAGTAAAAGCTTATATTCTAGTTTTCATAAACCATTAGTCTCATCTATTGAGATTTTTACATTTCATATCAGAATTATGCACAGATTTATTGAGTTATTGAGTTATTGAATTGAGGATAATTAATCAGTTCTCATTAAAATGAGCGACTTTCTTCAAGTCAAATTTGCTACAGTAGACCTTCCTCAATATTATTTGCATACTTTAAGCATATTCTTCTATAGGGAGAAAAAAACAAAGAAGATGACAAATTTTAAGCGAGTCAAAAAAGTGTTGAAAAAAAAGTGGTTAAACATAATCAAATAATCGACCAAATTACTATCGTACTTCATCGAAATATCCATTAATTTTTGCTTTCAAACACTTTTCTTTTTCAAAATTACATGGGCCATACCTCAAGATAACTCAAGATCCTCAAAGAAGTCGAGATTGATCATTGTAATAATCTGTAAATGGCAAAAATTACGCAAACATCTCCAACGCGTTCTGAACCGCTGTTCCGCCAATTGATGCCTCAACGTCGATGTGTATCACCATATTACGAGAGTTTCATGGTGACTATGGATCGACATAACCGAGTGAGTTCAACTATATAACTATAGTACAAATATATTTAGCGCACTGTAACACGATCGTCACCTCAATGTCAAGAGTCACGGCTAAGATCGTTGGAAGCACAGGTACTACCTCTACGTAGTGTTAATCAATGTTCTAGATCATTTTTCTCAACACACTTTTCTGTACTATATGTACTATACTTTCTGAAACGAAAGTTTCTTAAAAAACAAAAGCTTTACGCTTCACATATTTCACCACATATACACAGCGGATATACTCTAATTGGTACAAACACTACGATCATGAATAACCAGGATCACCATTGGCGTTGATCGATCCCCTGTGGTGGGTTACTCCCACGTTTCGTGTTTTACGTGAAATTGTGGTGAGGGTTGAGAGGGAACCTGGTCTATACGGTGGCTTGAGTTGAACACTCTTCATGAAGTCAGTGCTATTCATTTTTCCCAATTTTTCTGGTACCAGTTGACCGACCCCGAAGGGCAGAGGTTTCGGTAGGGCCTGAGGCGGCTGCGAACCTGATTCGTGGCAAACCTCCATCACTGTACCACACGCCTCCGTTGAAAAATGTTTTTTCTTGTCATATATTGAACTTGTTATAAATTTAGTAGTACTGCAGTTTATTTCCAAGCTTTCACACCAGTAAGACTTTTCTCAATACAATTAGAACGTTACAGGTGCAAAATTTACGTGATCAACTGCGTGAGACATCGATCCGACTTGGTGATACAAAGACAGAAAACGAACGATTACGATATCTTTACAACACTAATGAGGTATTGATTATTGTATTTTTCATTATATCGTATCGTCACCTCGTTTTGAAACCTTCTAGTTGATCTGATACTTTGGGTAGATCATACCATTTCTGTTGAGTTGGAATTTGTCCTCATTCACTTCCAATTTTGAAGTGGT
>KN716180.1:458639-481767 GCA_000816705.1 Dictyocaulus viviparus
ACGATATCTCTACAACACTAATGAGGTATTGATTATTGTATTTCGTGTCGTCACCTCGTTTTGAAACCTTCTAGTTGATCTGATACTTTGGGTAGATCATACCATTTCTGTTGAGTTGGAATTTGTCCTCATTCACTTTCAATTTTGAAGTGGTATACCTTTTTATACAATTATAGGCATGACGAACTTTGTGTAATCTGTAAAATAATTTTGAAAAGTTTGCAGATTACAGAATTTTATCAAACTTTGCTTTGGATTTATTGATGAGATCAGAACACGAACATATCATTGCTACGATACTTGTAGGATTGAGGTTATTTATTCATAAGTAAATAATGAGTTAATTTGTCATCTTTGTGATTATCAATGACGTGTTTCCCAATCGTTTTTTCGTTGTTGCTTTCGTTTTTGTTTTGTAAACATGTTCGAACACAATATTTGTTACTTATGTTAAAAGCTGGTATTTCTTCGGGTTCTACTTTCTTCAGAGGTTGAAGTCACTCGTTATGCTTGACGTAAGATATTTTCGTTTGTAGCCTAATCATCCAGTCAAACAACTTCTTAAGAAGTGCTGGTTGAACGCAGCTGTGTAATTTGATTAGCAAATAGAAAAAACAGTTTTACTAAGCAATTTAAGAAGTAGTTTTCTCCAGGGTCGATAGCAATGGGCTCTGAGGAAAATGCTGCATTGATTCGGTAAACATTACTCATATCAGGTCAATGTGTAGAGCAAAATCACAATCATCTCCTCGACGTAGGATACAAGAATTGATCAACGCCAAAAATTTGCCAGTATTTACATATAATCAAGAGCTATAGGTTTAGATCATGAATGCTTTACGAACCATTAGTTTTTTTTCCTTCTGTTCATTCTCCGTATTCTTACATTGTTCTAAAATATATTCGTTACCATACGTTCTGTACAAGATCAGTACTGTCATAGCTAATATCCTGCTGCGTATTACTTATAACAAAGATAACGTATCGTCTGTATCTTTATAGTACAGTAGTGGTCATTTGCTGAAAACATATGTAGCCATCCTATACATTATAGTGTTGGCTAAGTACGATGTCGGTCGCTGCAATTCTGGGTGCGCAGTATTTCGTAGATCATCATCTAGTGATTGAACATCACAAACGTTCATTATGTTGTACTTTTTGGAAAGCTTACAAGCTATCTTCACTATTTTTCGCTGCAACTAAAATAATGAGCATACACAAAGTCCTATTGATTTTTGAGCTATAGGGCGCACTTTTCGGACATTACGTCGTGGTTAGCTCAGAGAAAGGCGGAGCGGTGTTATCCTTAATAGCGAATGGGACTGACTGGGAGAGCAGTAAATGTGCTCTTTACGGTTGTGTGCGTCTTTTGATTAATCGTGTGTTTAATCGATATCCTATCTTTTCCACACACTCGGACATTTAGTTCAAGAATGTTTCGTGAGGCTGTTTTCGAGGTAAGTTGCAAGTGTGAATAGAGTAATATGGTGATGACGATTATTTTGTTTATCATAGATGAAACCAGCATGGGATCAAATAAACATACGAAAAGTAGGTCAACAAATTAATAGTAATGAAAAATGTAATGTGTCAAATGTGTTTTATCATCACGTTATTATAAAGCATCTGATTTCTTGTTTCAAAAATGAGGACATTACGAAATTCTGTGAGTTTATGGTCCGAAAAATTGACGTTCCATGTGTTACTTATCGATTTATGACCTATTATTTTCTGTTTTGATCATCGCAAACCTTGGAGGCCTGCTGTTAATCAATAACTAACGGTTTTCTATCTCCATCCCCTCCCGTTATTTATTCGCCTTATTTTCTTTCACTATCATTTCTCTTCCCTCACTCGAGTTTGTTTACTTGACATTCTATAGAAGAGGTGATTTTGAAATAGCTCAAAAGTTAATTCATTTATATCGCTTATATATTCATAAAGATTACAAATTGATGCCTTTTCAATATGAGAAACTTCATAAGTATCTTAATAATAAAAAAATATCTATTAATATCTTAATAATAAAAAATTAAAAAGTAATACGAAATTGAGTTCATTTACATCGTAATAAGTCAATGACGTTTTAGTCGAGCTCATTGACGGCTCTGCGGAAGTCACTGGCTGTTGCTGAACAAGATGCACGTAAGAAACAAGAAGAAATGGAGGAGTTGCAGTCACAACTCGTAAATCAGGACTATGAACAACAGTTTGTTATATTTTTTCCTTTTCATTCATTCCATTTGTTCAATGTTTTAGCAAAATTTTTCTGTTGTTGAAGGCTTTGGAGAGGGAAGATAATCAGAAAGAATTTTTGAACGAAATTTTTCTAGAACCTGCTTTTTTTAGGCTTTGAAATGTTCTCAGCTTAAAAGAGGGACATTAGCTTTAGCTTTAATAATGCTCAACACAACGGATCATCGTCAATTTTTATCAAGTTTTGCACTTGGCTAGGCTTAGTGATTTCTTATTATGTGTTGAAAGTCGTTAGCTTTTAAGTAGCATTAAAATAAGAGGATCGAGTTGTTCATTCGTTTGTTCGTTTCTCATAATGAAGTATTGGTTTTAAGCGTCGATAAAACGAATCAGTGTTTAAGTTAATCAGTAAAGATTCTTTTCATTATCTATTCAAATCGATATCTTTCTAAAGCTTTTTGTTCATTGACTTTGAATTCTGAAAATTTCGCAATGCATAAGAAACATCGCACAGTTTTTGTCACGCACAAAACGAAAATGGTCTATTATAAAATTGTAACAAATATAGGTATATGATCTTATGTTGTGTTCAAGTGGTCAAATTCAATTTCATGAATACTCAAACGATAACATGTTTTGTTTCAAAATTGTTTTGTGAATGTATGAAACTCCTTTAGAGTTGCTGCTGTTCAACCTCGTCTCATAACGATGCTTCGCGTCCAATTGGCAGCTATCTCGAACATCAACAAACTACGAATTCTCGATTCAACTCTGAGCATTGACGAAGATATTGAAGAATTGATGCAGATGCTTGAAAATGTAAATGACGGCGATTTAAATGATGTACAGAAGATTTTAGAAGATACTACGGTACTTTATGATCAAGTGAGTCAAGCTTTTTGTTTCGTACTTGTTTTTTTCTCATATCGCAAATTCTTTAATAGATAAAGATGTAGCATCGAATTTATGACTGTAATCTAGTTTTTGTGAAGTTTATGGATCTAACGATGATGCTCCTATTGTCACTATTGTTAGTATATTCCTTCATATGACCAACTGACCAATCAATCGACATAGAAGCCGACTTAATTATTTTGTCACGTTTTTGCATGTTATTGTAGATCTCCCGTGGAATCACCGCTCGATCTCAGTCTGATTCATGGACGATGACTGAGGAACCTGAAGGTAGGGCATTCTTCACCGATGAAGAAGACACGAAAGAGGAGAATGAATGGGAAGCCGAGATGACGGCGATTCAAGTAAGCTAGTTTCTAATGTTTCTGCCAGATTACCATTAAAATTTGGCTTATCATCTTTTATAAATAGGGTGTCTTTTTAAAATAAATCTACATTAAAACTCACCAAAAATCTCCTTGTAATTCTTAGGCAAAAACATTGAAATGCTTTATAAATTAATATGAATCTTACAAATACGTTTCTACTATTCACGTAAAGGTGTCTTATTATCCATTGTGTAAAATGGAAACGCTTAGTACTATATAGTGGAAACTCAAAATTCTTAGTTAGTTAAAAGACTTATCTAATTATTTTGTAGAATACGCACCAGTCAGAAATTGAAACAATGCAACATAATTATGAGCGCCAGCTGAAAACTATGCGGGAACGCATAGAGCACGAGGAAACGCGGCGCCGGAAGCTGCAAGAGGAACTCGTTCAAATCACGGTAATGATTAATTTACTTTGAAATCGAGTTCAATTCATACTATTTTTAAATAGTGGAAGTAACCGATGATATGGAGTATATCTTCGGAATGAATTTTAAAAAAGATCTCGGTGTACGCTCTAGCTAATTATGCACTCAGCGCTGTTCAATTTGTTTTTGTTATAAATCCTAGATTTTTGTGAGGCTTTTGAGTTTTTGCCAGGCAATTTTTTTTTCATTGGAATCCAATGCAATGAAAAGCAACCAATGATTGAGTAATTTGTCATTCAGATGAGGTTTTCTAAAACGAAACTTAGAAAGCGCCGAAGCATCGCTATTTATTATCGTCTGTTTAAATTCAACGTCTTAATTCAGACGCGCAATGATCAGTCTTTGACAACGGTGAAGGCCTCATTTGAAGAAATGCTGGAAGAGCAACGAAGTGGATTCCAAGAAGAAATGGAACAATTGCGGAAAGATCATCAAAAAGAGTTGGATGAAGAGAAAGCTGCTACAAGGTTTGTACAGCTAGTTCAGATTGATTTCCGTTTGTAGTGTTTCACCTCATTTGAGATAAATATTTGTGTTTCACGGCTTTGCTGTTTGCCAAGACATTCGTGCTGTCTATATGTGATTAATTTATGTTATGATAATGATATCGCTGAGGCGGAAGAGTATCAAATTTTTGTGTACAATTATTATACATTAAAAGGTGACAGATGATGACTTTGGAATTGCCATGGCTGTTAGGTGTGCTTTCGTTCCAGATTGTTTCGTTATATATTATGAAATTAATAGATAAGGCTTAATCTATTGAATGAAGATAACCTTTTTAAGTTTTATCGCGTATACCGTCATATCGGGTTAATTAGAAAGGTTATAAGTTACCAGATCGTTAATCTGTAGATGTGTTTTCGAATCCCGTCTGAGTTTCAAAGTTTATGATTATCTAAACATTGTGAGTTCTTAGTTTCTTGAGTTTACCACCACTTGCCGCTTATCTTTCCTTTATTAACCAGCAAAAGTTTTGTAGAGCAGAAGCTAAGTTTTTCTTTGCGTGGTTGTCAATTAGGGAATAAGTTTCTAAATATATTATTTGTACGGTATCGATATTGTGCTGCAGAAATAGTCTCAAGCGTATAGCTCTAGAATGCTAATTGCTTTTTCACAGTAGACAATTGAATAGATTAAGAGATTACGGCAAAAAAGCTTCTGTAAAAGCTTCATTTGGAGGCAATTATCTTAGTATTCAAATTGATCGGCTCAGTATATTCTAAAAGATTAGGGAAAATTCTAGTTTCGTGCTGTGGATGATTGCATTAATAATTTTGAAACATACTTATAGACTAGCCTTAGAAGCCGTTCGTCGAGCTCATGAAGAAGAACTAAGCAGGCAACAACGAAAAAAGTAGTTGGGGAAAAAGACCGTGATGTTTCGAGGCAAAAGTGAGTGTTTATTAATCATTCACACTATTCTATCTTCTACTTTCTCAAGATAAGTTTTGACGCTAATTGATCTTTTTTGCTGATACTTCTAGGAATTCAATGTGATGTCGTGGTAAATGCGACCCTAGTTCATATTATATCAATGAGTTGAGCAAATCACTTTCAACGATTCAGTGCTATTAATCTCGCTCCAGATTTCTCTAATATTTTAGTCACTTCAAAGAGATGGTAGATCTGGGCGCGGTTGCGAACCTGATTCGAGTTTTGCGTATTATTACTGCATCATCTCTAACGTTGCTCCACATACCAACTCCTTTTAAGCTATATTAGTTACAAATGATGACCATTTTGTGCTTCTGTAAAGTATCTAGTGTTCTTTTTAACACAAATGAAGTGATGAAGTAGATGAAAACAACATAATCTGCAAAGAACCAGTGATTAAGAATTAAAGTTACGGGTTTGGCATATATTTCTTCATCTCCAACAATATGACGATTTGGATTCCATTTTACGTACGTTAAGGTGATTGATGAATGAGTTCTTCTCCTATGTTAACAGTATATTAATCAACCAATTATCGAATTACACGTCATTATCGTCATTCTTATTTGATTGTTGTGGTGTAGTGAAGATATGGTCTCCGGTCATTCTTGATTTGGCGTTTTCAGTGCGATGCTGGAACAGATGCGTGAAGAATTGACAACTTTATCAGCTGCCTATTCAGCAAAATGCGTTGAGAATGCCCAACTTGACGAACGACTGTCGGCTTTGATGGAGCAGCGATCGCGGGAAGGTGACAGGTAGGTAAATTATAGTTAGCTGACTACAGTAAGCACGACAGCAGTAACTTATTTGTGCCAGTATTTTGTGATTTTGATCTATTCAATAGCACAAATTGAGGGATGGGGTCGGTCTTTGCAATTGATGTAACATATCTTCGGTTTTTTTTTTCCCCAATTATTCTACCCATGAGGACTCTTGCGCTCTTATTCTTGGTATACGCCTTACTATTTGTACACTGCCTTCTGCCATTTTTTCCTGTCAGAAACTTCTAATTTTTAATTGAAATTATAGATAAAAGGTGGGTTAAGTAGCGATAAGTAGTGGCGTAAGCATTGTAAAGGCGAGTCAGTCACCCTGTCCGTTGTTTTCATGTTACTATGGTGTCTGGATGGAAGTGGTCTTTGCAATAATTCTAGAGTGCCAGTCTGTTGTAGAATCACTGCTGCATACCCCTCCCACTTCCTCCCAAATTATTATGGTACTGATTTATCAACCTCCGAGGTTTGGAAAGCCTGGTTAAATTGAGGCCAGCTTGAACTCACGCCACTTCTACCACTTCATTACGCGATCCTTAGAGATAACGACAAAAATTTAACAAAAAAATGATTCATCCTCCTATTTGCAATACTGTCTAAGTGGTTGTACTATTTTTGCGCTGCAAGGGCTTGGGTTCAGTGGTTGTCGGTTTGCTCCAAACTTGAGTGATCGCACCTCAAGCATTCGTTTTGATCTTTAAATCACCAATGGGAGTCGACACCTTGTATCGATTCTGTGTCTTTCAACTAGAAATAATCATAGATTCAATACATTTACTAGAATTTAAGTAGGCTTAGCTGAAGATTTAGAAGTGCAGCTCTCATACAAATTGCTTATGTGTGAATGTGATGTAAATGTTAATTTAATATGTTCTACTGTGGTCATTTTGCTATAATCAATATCTGTAAAAGTACATTAGTACGAAATGCACGTCAGTTATGAATGAACACATTCGTTTAAGCACCGATGTTCAACGTCTTCAACATGATCTTAGCGTTCGTGATTCACAAGTCGCTGAACTTCAGCGACGAATCGCTGCTTACGAGCGCCGTGGTGGAGACCCGTCAGCTGCAGCTAGTGGTATGTTAATGTTAAGCTATTGAAGTGTTTTTATTTATTTTATTGTGAATTTTAGTGTTGTTATTACACATTTATTGATGCTTCAGGGCATAGACGTTCATCATCAAGGTAAGTGTGTAAGAATTGTGGTGGTTTTATGTGAGCATGTTTGATCTATCCTTAGATTAATAGAATAACGAACATTACAAAGTGGAAAATAATCAAACCCTGTGCAAAATATGCGTATTGACCATCGTATGGATACTGTAGTGCGTTATGGCAATGCTTTCGACACGAATCTTAATAGAAGGCCTGAATGTTTTTAGTTTATAACTGTCTCTTTCCTGATCTTATTTGAATAGGTAGCTAATTTTCTATGAAAGGCAATATGCATGATGTTGCACAACGCTTTTGAACAGCCAGCTACTGTTTTTAGTGGTTTTTTTGCTCTTTCGGTTTTCGTGGTCTGCGCCATAGATTGAGGTCATATGGCCATCCCATACCTATCCTTGGTATGCGGTTGGAGGCTTTTGCTGCCTGTTTGCTAAACCCTCTCGTTTAGCATTTGGCCTGTTATCCTTAGTTTGCGTTCATTCCTCTGTTATCGATTTTAAGAAAAATTTTGTGGCGATTGTACGCATTTCAGACAGGGGCGAGGTATGCTCGGAGGTACAGTGCTTCGAGAAAACAAGCTCAGCAGTCAAGTATAGGAAAATGAATAAGAATAGAAGATCAGGTACGTACGTTTTTCAACCAATGCGATATTTTTTGTCGTGATACAGATTACTGTCATGGTTTATCCTTAGATACTCGTTTCCACAGTAATCCGGTGATTTCGATTGTCGAAGGTGCTTCTGAATGTCTCGCTGATGAAGTTCGTCGTTCGTTAGCCGTGCCAGTAAGTGAACGACGGAAGTTCTTCGAGACAATAGCTGAATACAGTACTCCGTTCTAAATTTCCGCTAAGTATGCGATTATTGATTATTTTTCATGTTGTTTTGGCGTCTGTTGTTGTTATGTAGAGTACAATAATATTTATGCCCTTTGTTGTCGTTTTGTACTTTACAAAATTCGTACGAAAAGTTGGCGACAACGTTGGATGCAGTTGGCGCAGTTGTCGTATCCTAGTGCTTTCCAAAATGGAAGCTATGATAAATTAATTTTACTGAGCTCTAATTGCAATGCTTTTTTAAAATTTCTAAACAGTAATAACTAATTGGAATTCTAAACATACTGAACCAATGAATGAATGAAATAGTCTAAATTTGTGATCGCGCTTACGACTTGCTGGTTTATCTTTGCAATCGTTCTCTTTTCGTTTTTTTCTTTTCCTCCTGTAAATAAATATTTGAAATTGCTGTTGTCATTTGTTTACGTAGACGTAGAAGTTCATCATGTCAGAAGCGTATAAGTAAAACAGACAGAATTCTTTCATAATATGCACAAGTTTTCGAAAATAATAAGAAGACCTAATCACAGTATTTGTAATGATCCTCATCACTCTTATCATAACTCGATGGGTTAATTATGACTTGAAAACAATTAGTCTGAGGAAAGAAGTTCCGCAGAGACTTGGAAATACTGAAGGCACACACAGAAAATAAAACAGATAATTAGATCGATATTTTACAAAACCACATATCTTGAAGAAAATGGATTGTTGATCTTTCTTCTGGGAACTGATCTATTATGGGCGAGATCGAACTCGATTGGTTTTGCTGGAGGCGTTAGGGATCTCAAACGTCGCGAATCCGTTCCAATATCCAGTCTTGTTAACTTCATTGTCGATCCTTCCTCCTAAATATCACTGAATAAAGACTTCCTCACTAAAATAATTAGCATTAGACTGATGTTGAACAAATTCCTTATTCCTTTATTTAATGACAATTACAGGGATGAGAAAAAAACGGGAAAAGAAAAAATAAGGATATCTCACGCATTGACGCTGTTTTGCTTAACTCTGACCTTGGTCATAAAATGCGGATCTTCTATGTATCTATCTAATCAGTTTGAAAAGACGTTAGGAGAATCGTGACTTCATTTATGAATATAGGAGTGTTCGGTGGAGTCCTAACAATAAGTAGTTGCTTTGGATTGAAATAATAAGCCCGAACAAACCATCGATCCGATTGAGCTTGAAGTACATTGTCAGGACAGCTACGAGGAGAGCAGCAAATGCAGCGCCCAGACTGCCAACGACAGCGAACAATCCACGTCTTGAGATTGCGCACGTTGAAAATGACAATGAATGGTCTAAATATTGAAAGTATTGGAATCTACACTTCCCAAACTTAGAAAGACAAGTCGAAAACTTGTTCACTTCGTCAAAGGAATTTGTATATTCTTCATGTTAATTATTAATAATTCTGGATAGCTTATTATGCAGCGCTTTACGACGTTCTCACTAACTCACCGCTGTTTGACGTCTCTTCATGTTTTGTGGCTTCGGGCGGTTCTTCGTCCAATTCGAAAATCATTAGTTGACCAGAAATCATCGGTTTATCATTGTTCATTAGATCGTCACCATTTTTTGAAACATGGCTTGAAACATCCACTTTGGGTAGTAGAGGTGTGTCACGACGTCGTGTTGACATCCAGTCAACCTATTATAACACATGCTTATGCTTATGTTTATTGATTGTTTGTTAACGTTTATTAATTACTAATGCTCAAAGAAGCGTTTCGATATAACAACCAGTCTTTTTATAGGAAAAGAGTTAACATTATACTATGAAGTTTTGCAACAGTTGACCAGAATACGAGAAATATCGAAATTTTCACTAAGCCAAGGAATAAACAACTTTATAAGTTTGATTTCATTAATTCAAATAAAAGACTTATACTTTGGCTAGTAGAGGTAAACTTCCTCAGTATTCAAACTAACTTCTATTTGATCTATTTTCTCTCCTAATCGATGATCGGCAGATATGACGTTACGCATTGTTCTTGGTGGACGCCGATTGAACTTCTGAAAGATTATAGACTTAAGTGACAGCGAATAGTGTACACTGTTATTCTGCTGAGTCCAAATTTAGAAAAAGGATATCTTTTTATTAGGACATAAACGAAAATATCTTTTTATGGATATGAAAAAACCATTCAGTGCTTTTGATGACGACTATGATTACTTGAGAACACCGGTTGTCAAGTCATCTCTTCCAGGTTAGTTCGGCACCAATTCACCAACCCCTAAGAGATGTAAGGCTTCATTCGATTGCAGCTGGACTCGTACCCAGCGTATACGGTATCGAGCCAGCTAGTTACTGTGACCACTGTTACCACTGTGCTACGCGGCCTTGATAATTTCAATTTATTAAACACCTACCTAATTATTCGAATATTAACTTAGATTAGTACATCAGATGAGTTCTTAAATAGACTAGAACAGAAATAATACCGCAGCTTTTTCTATTTTAGCCTTTCAGACTTTTGATGAAAAAAAATTTATTAAGTTTCAAAAACATTACATGGAAATTGGAAAAATATTCGATGATAAACACTGTGCTTACAGTAACGTTACCCTGTTTCTTTCATAAGTATTTAGTAATACAATGACTAAAAAATATTAATAGATAAATTTGCTAACAAACAAACCTTCAGTTGTTTCTTTAATAACTCGAAATCCTCTAATATTGATTTTCGATCGACAACAGAATCCCTAAAACGTAAAACTTTGTTGTAAGAAAATCAAAATGACGTAAAGAAGGAACCTTACAGTACATTACAGTACACTGTACTTATAGAAGATCACAATGACGAAAGAGGAAATATTACGCCTTACAGTAATAATGATGATCGAATATTATCAATAGCTTGTTTTAAATGTTGTTATAAGCAAAATAAAAAATACGTATAACAATGACTAACCGTAACATTTTTTGAAGTGCTTCTGGACTTAGGTCATCTGGAAGATTTGCGAGTAATTCGGTAAGATTAGGAGGAATTGTGACGTCATCGTACTCATTGTAATCGTCTGAAGCATCTTATTTCTGATTAAGTGATTTACTTTGATACTTCTTTTGTCTCAATAATTAATGTCAACCTTTATTACAAAGTATAAACTCTTGCTGCATAATACTTTGCTTGAGGCGATATTTTTGAACAGATGAATCTGTTGTGACTTGGATGTGATTTTTAATGGCACACATGTGTGAAACTAGTTTTATCACTAATTTTAAGAATACTGTTATTTTTTTGACAAACGTACAACACTATGCTCTGCTATCTATTGGAATCAATAGGATGAGTTATAATGCTACGATATTGATATTCCATTGGGCATACGAGCTTGAGAGATCGAACTCGTCAAGCGGACGACTGCTGGCAATATATCATCACTATGAGGTAGTGAAATATTGAGTGAATGGTCACCTAATGACAACCTGCCCAGTGCAATCGTTAACACAACAGACCGGAAGCGTGATAGATGTCGATCGCAGTGCCGATTGACGTTTGAAGTTTTGGGGCTGACTCAAAAACGTGAGACATGAGTTTTACTTAAAATTTCGACGTTATTTTAGCAGCAGGCCACATTCCCTTATTTTCCTCAAAAGTTGAACTTCTAACTCTTTATATTTCCATATTATTGACAACTGTCCATCTTGATTATTGCATATTATTCTATACTTGCTTCTTTTGCAAGAAAACAATACAGCAAAATTCAGTAGGTGTGTTAAAATCCATGGCGCTTCTTCGAATGTTATTCGTTTTAATTCATCTATCGTTTTCGCTTCAATTGGTTTGACCTAATTTTCTTTTCAAACAAAAATATCGCACTCAATTGAGGATAATTGGTGAAAATTGAAAAGCAACCATACTGTTCATAGAGAAAATCCATCTGAACAAAAAAAAATCAATAGAAATTTCTGCAGTCCAGTCTCTAGTGAGAACAATCAATACTCATTGACAATACTGCTCGGATTTTAGATATCCGAGGACTGCTGATATTATAAGGCATATATGACTCACGAATAGAGTTCGTTGACACGAGGCCAGCAAAGTTAAGCTGCTCAAAATCAACATTAAACAAAGATGAATAGCAAATATGAGGTTTTTGGAGTTGATCAATCCTTTTGTAGAGTTAGTCTACGCAATAGTGCTCAACGCCATTTCGTTGAGTTGACTGAATGCGAACCTCATGTATACAATTGCTTGACTTGATCAGTTTTCCCCAAATGATTAATGCTTATACAACACAGCTATTTCTAGCACCCAATTTGCCGACCCCCGGAAGGATGGTGAATTTGGTAAGCCTGAGAGCGGCTGTGAACCTAATTCGAGAAGGTGCGTATCACTTCAGCCTCATAATTATTACCGCAACAAATATTCAGCAAAAGAATTATATATCTCTTGTCACCTGTTGATTATTTAAAAATAGAAACAAAGAAAAAACAAAGCAATAATAAATCAGAGCGAAGGAATTCTATTGACATACTTTTTTCGATATGTGTGCTTTTCTTCGATGAGGTTTGAGACTGTAGATGATCATCCGTTTCGTACAATTGTGAAACAGAATCCTGAATCGCAGAAAACAGATTTGAGATAGATCTTAAGGAAAAACGTAAAGATCAATTATATTTCTATATAAAATATTCAGTAACTTCTTCATTATTGCCTTACAGCTTTCATGGAGTGATGAAAATCAAAATAAAAAAAAACGTTATAATTTTTTTATGGATTTGTTGTAATTGTTGTTCAGTTCAAACAACATAATAGGCTCAATTGAATATCAACTGATCTAACGTAAAGGCCCTAAGGTATTTAAGAGCTAAACAAATCGCTTATAGTCAATTTTTTCATATTAATTTTATTTGGTTTTTTTTTGTCATGACATATATATAAGGGTTTTATTTTCATATACTCACTAAAAAATGAGTTAACCACAAAACATGAAATCTCATGCACGACTCCAGCCCGAATCTACGCAAAAGACTTGCAGAGCCTGAAGCTTTAAGTGTCGTGATTGATTTAGCACTATTAGCGAGCGATATGGTTTTTTGTTCTTAAAATCAGTTGGCACTGTGATCTATCTAAATCCATGGATCACAAAGAATTGACGCTGGAATTATTATGAGGTCATCTGTCGTGCTTACCGTTGATATTTTCGCTCCTTTAAACTCATTTCGTACTCTATTGCTCGCCACGTATCCGGGAGCGACAACCGTCGCAACATCGATCAGTTGTTGATCGTAGTCCGGTGAATGTGTAATGCTGTACGACGACGTTGAAATCGGACTGTAAAAATGTTATTTTCCATAATTTTTTTAGGTCTTCATCATTTATTCTCCTTTCTTAGAGCGCTTTTTAAATAAGCATTTACCGAAGTATTTGACGGGAACGTGTAATGAAGATAAATGAAATTGATTTATAATAGAGAATTTTATATGAACTTCTCTATAGAGTAATTTTTTAAGTCTTCGTTTAATCAAAGCAAGTTAAGGTTGTCGAGACAGTAATGATTTCTCTTGAATTGGAAACACGGATCTCCCTCTGCAAAGGATCTCTAACCAGTTAACGAAAAGCAATGTTGCACTTGTTCTCAGACTCAGGTAGATTCTACTGCACGGAATCGGTTCATAACTCTTGTCTGTACATAAGTATTCGCATATATGTATGTTTTCCTAGTATGACACATCCTACACACCTATTCAGGCAAAAGGTTGCAATTGAATGATTAGAAAGTAGCCTGTTAAGGGTTGCCTCTCGTAAATAAGCTCTGCCCTAGCCTAATGGAAACCGAAAGCTGCCCAAGAATGATAATATTTAGATTCCCAAACGAGCTCGACAATCTTTAAGTGGATGTCAGCTAAAAGACGCAACAGAGGCAATAGGCTTTATTTCTTGGCTCAGAAAAATTCTCCGTTTAATCAATTTAGGCTGTTTAGACGTGAAAAAACTAAGGGCACGAACGATAGAATCAGAATGTTTAATTAAGGATCACCTGATATTGTTTTATAATGCTAAATATGACGTCATTATACTAGAAGATTTGAGGAAATACCAACCACTAAGCGTTGTTAGCGACACTGGAGAAGAACTGCTCCTCAAAATTTACCTTAATGGAGGTATCGGTGGCATCTTTATCATCTATGCTTTCTTATCAGACCAAGATGAAGATGGTATCAAAGCACTCCATATATAGCTGGAGAAGAACAGTGAATAATGTTACACATTTATGAATTCCTAATACCTCCTGTCATCATTCCTAATATAGAGACTGATATAGGATGTAGAATGAATGTCTAAAAACAGTTCAGCGTTAAATGGAATAACGAAGATTAGCGTCTATGAGAGCTGATTATAACGAAAAAATGTTGGCGACGAATGGATCTGTTTGGTTGAAGAAACTGCTTGCAATACTTATGACGAGCCACTGAATAAGGAAATGCTACTGCTATTGTTATCATGCATGGAAAGGAGCAGCCAGAAGAGCAGTAACGGAAGAAAGAAACAAATAGGCACACACATGTTGACCTGACTAACTACTTAACCATAAGCTTTCGTTAAAATTTTCGACGAAAATAATAATGGTGAAAGAAAACAATACTCTATAGAAGTCATTACGGGTATGACCTGCTTGAACTTTCTCAATCATAACTATCTCATTATCATATAGAATTAATGTTCTAAAGTAAAAACCTATGTAGCTTGAGATCCTTATTTTCATCTGGATATTCCAAATATTCGGCTGTTGTTATTTGTTGTTTACTGTTAAAGTAATCATACGACGTAGTTGTTCTTTGTTGTGTCGCAGCAGCTTCTTCGTATTCAAATTCTTCTGGTGATGGCGGTGGAGGTGGAGGTGGAGGTGGTAAAAGAGACTCTATTTGATAACCGTCCTGTCGTTCTTCTACTGTAGAAGCGGTTGTAGCACAAGATGGTGGCTAAAATAAAGCATATATTCTAGCTACAACAGTACATCTACAGTTGTTATCGTGTAACCATATCGTACTACATACAAAACATAAATATTGATTAGCTCAATCATTTAGAAGCTGTCTGATGTGCTTAAATACTTACGGTAATTCCGTTGCACATTCCGGATTTTTTCATACACATCTGAATTCGACAGAAAAACCAAACACCAGGTTTGTCGGCAAATTTGAAGACCTTAATAAAAATAACAAAATATAATTTCATAAAGCATAAAGAGCGTAATAGAAGAAATACATCCATAACTATGACTATATGAAAAAATCAATATATCAATTAATATTCGAGTACAACCAGTTAGAATACTAGCACTTTTTTGTAATAGAAGAGCTTTGATCAATTTAGATATAAAATATTATATAAACATCATTTATACCAAGAAAATTCAGCTAAGAATACAGTTTTTTTCACATACCGATGATTCGGCGTACGCACGCTGAAGATCTGGCGAATACCGTATCCCGGTGATAAGAATCGGATCCACTGCACAACTATAAAATATAAGGATGGATAAAAGCGTCCGCCTAATCAATACCTACATTTTGTACACAAACCCTTTGTCATCGATTACGTCCGCTTTCTTACCAAATCCATCTGTTACATAGCAATTATTGATTAACACTCCGAACATTTCTGAATATTAAGAGTTACAAAATTGATCGGAGATTAAATTCGGTACGTCATAGCCTTTGATATTACTTTTCAGTTGATATTAACTCGTTGTGGAGATGCGCCACCCATCAATCTTAATGTTATAGTTAAGTTGATTGAATGGAAACGGTCCATACAACGGTTTGTGGAGACTAGTATGTTTACAATCCAGTACTGTTGCCTTCTCTTGGAACTTCGGCTCTAATTCTTCGCCACCGAGGGATTAGAGCCTTGGGTAGCTTGAGGTCGGACTTCCGCCAATATGAACAGTACTAAGCCCATGTGTATATGTGACAGAATCCTTTTGTCATTGTGTCACGCTACCCTTTGAATTACAATGGGGTTTTATTTGAAAAAAAATTGGGCAAAAGGCACGGAGGTAAATTTACGTGGTAGAGGAAAGCTCAATGAAGGCTGTACATATTCACTTCGTAACGAAATTTAACACCTTTAGTACAAATATTTTGTTTATATTTGGCATCTTTTCTGTAATACTAATAATATATTTATTTCTTACGATCGTTACAATGCCATTGATGAAGAACTCGATCGCCGACGCGAGCAAATTGTATCGGTGGTCCGGCGGGTTTGCCTTCATCAAGGTCCTGTATGGAGCTTCGATGGATACTGTACGAACATCCCGGTATTCCATGACGTGCTTCTACCTCGTTTGTTGGAATCATACTAAAATTATTCTTTCATACTTTTTTAACTGTTGAAGAACTTTTTTTTAGACTATTAACTTTGGACAGGTAGATCAATAATTTTTTAGGTTGTAAAGAGGTACTCGCGAAGAAAATGACAATAACACAGTGAATAATATATTAACAGACTTAGCACCCTCACTGCACTATGAATAATAGTTTTTTTGGTTTTTGTCGTCTTCATGTTTCCTTTTTTCAAAAAAAGGAAAACAATATATGAATACAATACGGTTTTACTGTAGTTATTTTCAAAAAGAATCATTGGTTATCCTGTTGGTGATTCCATCACAATCATATTCTAGTCGCTCTTCCACAGTGATTAGCTTTTTTAACCTAAAATTCCATGAGAAAATCGATTCTATTGAGCTATCTGAATAATGTAGACATAGATCATAAAAAATTATGTGGACGAACATATCACTTATGTGAATTTATGAAACACTGTGTGATCATTGAATAAAGACGTCGGTAGGGCAACCGGTAGAACACTAGATCGATCAGCCTGAGAAATGCGGATTCGAGTTCCGCCTAAGGTGTCAACTTTAGTGGCTAGCTCGAAATCGTACGATATTAATTTTTGCTTTATTACAATATTTTAAAAAATTATTCTGACAAAATAGTTTTCAAAAATCTAATGCTTACTATGACCCATTATGGAGACCCATGACCTTGGACGTTAAATTTTTATAAGGTCAACAAAGTTTTCCGCGATCGCATACGTCACACATTCATATTATTTTTGTAATTCTTTATTTGTTTTCTTCTAAATAGTAAGGAGTTTTGTAAACTTGATAAACTATCGTGTTTTCGAAAGTCAATGATTTTCGTGATGTTAATGGTCAGTAAAAATGCAATCGATATTTTTGAGTCAAATATTCAACGATCTAGTTTTTCTAATCGTATTCGTTTGAATTAGCACAACGATTGTTTCGAGTTCGATCAACTTGTAGACTAAGATTTTCAAACAAAAACATCCATTATTACTATTGGTCAGAGCAGACTCCATAAGGAAGACATTTACTTCGTCAACCGATCCGTAGTCATCATTATCGTTCTTCCACTGGGTAAACAAGACAGTTAGTTCATCAACCGATCGCTACTACACTCGTCATCATCGTCATCATCATCATCGTTCTATAACTGAACACATCCGGGAAAAGTATGACGCTAACAAAACATGATGACAACGCCGAAGATCATCTACAATAATCCACGAACCGAAACGACAAGATAATTGGCTCAACATCGATGAATTATTAGAAGGTCGACCTATATTACCAACCAAAACTAGAGCCGGTCTTGGACAACAACGTCCACGTTTCAACAATACGTACAAACCGGATCCGTACACTTTCCCCGATCTCTGCCCGTGCAAGAAAAATACCCTCACTAAATGACCAAGATCATCGGATTGAAATGAAAAGCGTCCTAAATTTATTGGATCAATAACTTTGAGTATAATTTGATCACAAAACTCAATCTTCATAAGAATTTGAAAACTAGAATCGTTTTCTTCTCATTCATCTAATAGAAGAAAAAAAGAAATGAACATACCTCACTCCTAATTCTGCTGTAAGACCACGACTAGCCTCTTCAAAAAAGCATTTCACATGAAATGCCTGATCGACTTTTGTAATGAACAGCTAAACAGTCGATAAATGACGTCAAAAAATATTACAAAAAAGGATTCTTTGGAAAACAGTGTAATATTAAGAAAATACGAAAAGCATTAACCCCAATAATTTTCAGAGTCAATTTACTATTACAGTAGGAGAAATGACGTCTCAAGTAAAATGTTTGTGAACAACCGCCTCACTAATGAGTTATTGCCGGTTTTTTTTTGAGTAAAATTCAATTTTAAGTATAAAGGTGTTGAAAAATGCTGCACATAGAAAAAAAATGTAGGAATGACGTCAATAATTCTTATAGATCAAATAAAATTTACGTCATAAATCATAACATACAGTATGAAATGAGACCACTATCGTAATACCGTAATACATCCCACGTGGGTCGACCTGGAAAAAATCTCATAACTTTTTCAAAGTAGAGTAAACATATGAATAGAATGAAGAAAAAGCATCCTAATCTTTAATCGTAATGATAACAACTGTGATATTATTGAGCAATAAGAAAAAAATTCAATCAATATCGAGACTAGAATCTCGTTTACAGATCTCATTGAAAAATTACTCAAAGAACATCAATTTGATGTAAATATCGATTTCATTTGACCAACCGATCGTAAACTTTTCATGCCACATACGCCAAATTTCAGATCGAAATGAGGTTTTTTGGTACGTTCTCTAGCAAAGTCGTCCCGACTGCAATCGCTTACGTCCGCTTTTCCTTTGGCATAAATTCGACCTGAAAATTGAACTCATCCTAGGTTTGAGGTTTGAAATCAAATTCTCTAATCTTTTGCTGAACAACAGAAAACTAAACAGTAGTCTGATTCGACATTTTTCCTCTTTTCCTGAAAACTCACTCCCATTAATTAGAAAGAAAGAAGTTTGTTTTGAAACAAATCATATGGTATAAACAAAATAGAACAAAATATGAAAATCGCTGTCAATAGAAATTATTTAGTGACTTTTCAACACAGAATTCATATCATAAGAAAACCTCATGATCTTGAGTTAAGCTTAAATCTATTTCAACATCGCTATTGGGACAACCTGATCTCTTTGAGTCAGATATTACATAAAACAACAACTAAATAAGTATTAAAGGAAAAAACCTGCAAACGGTTTCTTCGTTTTTACCCATATTCGAATTTCCTCCTCTAAACACTCAATATCAGGTTCACCGACGATCTCATTGTCAATGCTCATCGATATCGATTGTGAAACATAAATCAATAATCAATCGACTATATAATGTATATTTACGTATGAAAACATCAATATAATAGAAAAAAAATCAATAACACTAATATCACTCGAACTCAGTGAAAAATTATCACTGTCAGATTGTGCCTGAAAACTACATCATAGAGAAAAAAAAATGGAACGCATTTGATTGAATGAACTCACTATGAAAGTGAACAGCAATATTATGAGTTCAATTCCGTACATGTCAATGACGTCAGCACTTATATCTACAAACAGCCTCGGATTGACTGCTCGAAGAGTGCGAAGTGCTGTTTTGAGGAAGAACGAGTCAAGCCAGATAACCACTTTGATTCTTCTGTTTCTTCAAAATCCTCTTTGTTTGTTATAATCCTAAGGTGACGAATCGATTTTCTGCAAAAATCATGCTGACGACAATCAAATTATACTGTTGCCCATCAATAAATCAATGACGGAACAACACAATACGCACGAATTAAGTGATTTTTTTAGCTTCGAAAAAATGCTTACAACATCTTTAAAAAATAGTTTAAAATTGCTCCACCACATCATATTACTTTTACTCCGCCCATAACTACTGTATTGAGTCAAAAATTAAAGTTGGAGTCAAAAAACGCAACTTCTTAATGAGTTTTTATAGCAAAGTTGTTTATTAAAAGCTCTGAAAACAAATCATAAGCTGTAGAAAAAGCTGGCGAAAGTGGTTCTTATAATGTTATAGATACTATCCTATTTAAAACATCGATTACTGATTTTTCATTTATAAAAAAAATACTGAGGGAATATACACGAGTCAATTAAGGGTGGCCTAACTTATTATAATACCTGATTACCGAGTGACTCAGATTCGTTTGATTAGTCGTCATATGCTTCATTCTAGAGGAGTTAAATTAGTGAGTTAATGAGTTATCGTCATGGTTGTCATCAGTTGTATTCGACTTCCGGTAAATCGAGAAGTATTGTTCTTACAACGAACCTCTTCAATATCCGACGTAGATGAGTTCAACACAAAACTTCACTCCGATGAAGCAAACCAAACACGCATTTCTTCTAGCGCGATAATAAGTTAGTAAACGATTTAGTGGTTGTAGAAAAAGGAGGCTCGTCATCTAGTTAAGACGGTAGCACAGCTACGAGGACAACTTTGACGCATGAGTTTGAGTCTTGTCTGAGGGTGGATTTCTATTCTGTTACTTACTCAGCTACATGTGATGGTAAATAACGAAAGAAAAGCGATTCTTTCACTAATAAATATGCAAATTTCCATATGACTTACTACTGAAAATTTCCTCACATCCTCAATAAAATAGTCAATAAGATCAATAATATGTGAAAAAAAGGAGTAAAAGTGATGAGGTTTGAGAAAAAATAATGGTTAAAAATACGTTTATACTAAATTTTACTTGACATCTGCTTTGCATATGGGAATATGCTATTATATAAAACAATATGAAAAATAGATAAAATAATATTTGTAAATATAAAAATATATAATAATTTTCTTATAAAAATACAATAATTACAAATATAAATAGTGTAAACATAAACAACCTATCGTATAACAATATTAAAAACAATTATCGTATTAAGTAAATTTGCGACGATAGAATACAGTAGGAACAAAACGTTCAAGATACGGTATCATGTTGTTTACTTTATTGATTAAATTATTTGTTGTATTGTTTATTATATTGATAAAAGCTCTAACATTGCTATAAACTAGCCAGAACGAAAACATTCAAATAAACTTATAGATAGAAATGTCAAAACAAACTTAACGAATGATCCTCACAAAAGGAGTGCTGTAAAGATGAGTGTTGATAAAAAAAATGCACAGATTTCTAATCAATGTTTTGGATGACGTCATAAGAAGATAACAACGAAACGTAATAGTATCGTGAAATTCATTTTTTTAGGAGGAAATGAGCAAAACGATGTCATAAAAAAAAACTCCATCGATTATGGACGAATGCAGATCAATTATTTGAACTGAAATTAAATAGAACCACATGATGGTGATGCGACGACGCCTAATGTTTTTCTTCTACAATCCGGAAAGCTTTATGATCTGATTTCCATTATCACTCAACTTCAAGAGCTATACGTTCTGTATCGTTATTGAGACTTTTGAGGCAAGAATTTCACTATGACATTCAACCATTGAAGAGGTTACACTGAATTCGATATGAGTGAAACTCACACATCAAGCTATACTCCCATTATCATAAGAATATGCAAGCTTTAAAAAAAGAATTTTCGTTCTGTTCTTATTTAGGACCAACCACAGTAAACGCATCACATATACCGTAATTTTTTTTAGTTCTACTTAAAATCGGAAACTGGCCCATTGTTTTTTATCCGTTGTGCTAAAGATGTGAAAAAAAATCATCGCATTGACAATAACTCACACCATATACGAGGGAAATAGCAGTCCAAATTATGAGTATTATAGAGATGGGGATAATTTTATACCTTACACAAACCATCACCATGGTTTTGATCATGTCGTCTACCGATTACTTTTCAAACTCGCATCTACGAACTCTTCATAAAACAGCTTTAAGATGAATTGGAAAATAATGAATAGCAGTAAAGTGGACTTAGAGACTTAAACTGAAACTGAACTCAAACTGAGTAAAGTTGAGGAGTTTGCAAACTAAAGTTATTAACGGATAGAACTTCAATTTAGATTGTAATAAAAGTTGATTAAAGTCACATCAGAACGAACAACTTTAGAAGCAGGATCGAATTCCGCCTAAGGTTGGGAGTGTAGCATTAACATTAATAGTGGTATAAAAAACATTATTCATAACATACGGTTGATAAAAAATTCTAAGGTTGGTTGAAAATTGTTTGTAAAGTACTCTGAGGTTGACTGAAAGATTTCCGTTTTCTAATGAGGAAGACGATATGATTTTATGACGATAAACGCAAAAATACTAGTGAAAACTAACAAGTAGAATAATTTTATTCTAAATCTACTATTTATTTGAAATACACTTTCCATTTCTGAAATTTAATAATAGAAAGTGGTAGAAAACAAAAAGGAAATGATCCATCCGACACTTTACGAAAAATGGAGGAGGAGCGAACGCGAGAAAGGGTAATGATGGCGGTGAGGTCGGAAAGATGAATATGTCTTCACCATTACGACCGTCATAATCGACTATTCTATAGGGGTAAGAACTTGTGAGGATCGCCAGAAAAACGAGAACTAGACTGGATCTCGATTCAATGAGTCATTCAAAAATCCCAATTCTAAAGGATAAAATCCCAATTGAAACGATTTTTCACGAACCTACTCAATTTTTTTCCACGTTTCTTAGCCTCATTTCATAGTACGAACATCCGGTTGACGTTATTTACTACTGCATAGATGTTGTAGACGTCAACATCAACTGCCGGAAATTTTAATCAGAGGCATATATCGACGCTAAGCTTCTGCTACAAGTGAGGACTTCTTGTTGCTCTTTCAATGCACACCGATACTCTTCACCACTACCGTATGACAGTATGGTTTGTCATATTAAGGTCTAATAATTATTCAAACTTTCTGCAATCGAGTTATTTCTGCAAGTGCTTGAAGTGGGAGATGACCGCTGTGATTTACAGGTTGTTTATCATCATTCCCGTTGAATGTGGACTTTTCTAGGCTCGTTGTATCTGTAGCTGCTCATTAGATAATAGTTCTTCAAAAGTGCTACAGTAATCTTCAGCTCAAAGCATTTCAACCAACACTAACAAGTCGGGGATTGGTGATCGTCAAGTTCTATTAGTACAACGTGATTCTATTAATATTTGATGAA
>KN716180.1:493814-521426 GCA_000816705.1 Dictyocaulus viviparus
ATTGAGCTTAAGAGTGCATAGATATTATTGTAGTTGTGGCCATGATACCTATTTCCGACTTCATTTCATCATCATTGATTATTGTATTAATTCGTAACTGTTTCACGACTGTTATCACCGTATTGTCTAAACCTCCATATTATCGATGTATATATGTAATTATTGTTTATTACAGGTTGTTTTCTTTACTGAATTATTATTACTGTATTTCTAATAAATTTATTCGCGTGGCAGGCGTATATTGCAAACAAAGACAAGTCACTATCAACGAGGCATTCATCACTGAACCAATACAATGATAACCTTCTCTTTATCATGATAGTATGATGATATATAGAGCAAGTAAGGAAGAACGAATGAGAATTCATCACTCGAAAAGTCTGATTAAGAACTAATCTGTAGTCACCTCAATATTTACTCGTTAATGAGGTTATTGAAAGAATACTCACTGTATACAAAAGATATTTTAACGAATATCGCCTATTTAGAGTTCGAGATCAAATTGTATTTAGGCATAATTTACTCTACCAAAACAGTTCATAATCCTTTTCTCTTGAGGTCAAACCTAGAACTATGAAATCAAGCATTTAAATATCTTCTCACAAAAACTCATATCACATTCGATAGTCCACATTCAAAGTGTGTTTGGGTTGAGGTGATAATAGGCAGATTACCCGGTACAGTAGGCTTACAGTAGCAATCTGTTATTTCTCTATTGATAAATAAACACAACAATATAAAAATGAACCTACTCATCAGAGTTACTAGAAAAAATAGTCCTTGATTACGTCTACAATAGAAAGACGTCTATCTCTGAGAAAGCGTGGTTATAAAAACGAATCGGTTCTACTTTACTTAAGTGTCCTAAAATTATATATATAGACCTGGAGGTAACAATTCCCTACAAGATCTCCTTTTACTATCTACACCCCGTGGAAAACGGATCCAAGCAACTGAAAACCACTTTTGGATTCACTCCAACGTTAGCGACTACAGATAAAGGATACAGCCGTACACACCAAACTGTCAAACAGTAGGTGGAATGGACACGTCATGTAAGCCATTAGATATCAAACGCACTGCAGGAAGACAGCCTGTTCAACTTTAGACTTTTTACGAAAGTTGTAGAAAGAGATCATGATGCTCAGCGTGTGCGTAGAGCGAAGAGAATTCATTGAACAAGTCTTGCGCGTGATAAGAAGATATGAAGGATTCTACTAGTGCTTGCTTGATTCTGTAGATGATCAATGGAAGTCTAGGAGATCGAGGTGATCAGAAGAAGGTGAATAGACGAAAGATATTGTAAAAATTATAACCAGTTGTAAAGTAGAGAATTTAGTCACATCTTGTATTAAATTGAAGCTTTTTTTCTTCAAATATTATGCAATCTTCTCACCTTGACTGTACAACATTGAACAAGAAAAATGACATAAGAAAACCGCCGCATTTCGCTGATGAGTGACAAAATTGATTCCACAAGCACTGCTTCTGTATCTTCTATATCATCAAGCTTTTAGCTTGATATGATATCATATCATAAACTGCTCCTCGGTCAAAATGATCACCTTTGTTGAAATTTGCTACTGAAAATTCATCACGCATTCTCGTCAATGATCTACAGATTCCATGCTGCTACCTGTGTATTCATGTCAGATGATTATTTGTCTTTTTCTCGTTCACCTCACTGTTTTCGCTTCAATACAGTTGAACCATCCACTTGCATCTAGTATGTTTTCAACGATTCACTCATTCGCGGAAGTTTTTTCCCTCTTATCCTTGTACAAATATGGTGATGAACAGGACAAGAAAAGCTTTGACTAAATGCTGCCAATATGATGTTGTAAGTTAAACATTTGCACTCGTCATTTTATTATTGAGTTAATGGGATAAGAGTCTGTTCTTTATTAAATATTGATTTGAGGTTACCAATCTCTATCAAATAGTGCTGCTTACTCACTCAAACTATCCTCATAATACAAGTTATTAACAACGAGAAAACAGAAGAGGTTATTTTGCTTTGGAGCAGGCTTGAACCGTCGGAAACATTAGGTGCACCGGTTTTTCTTTCATGAAGACTAATCATATCAATTCTTATTATAGAATTTCATCAACTCTAAATCTAATAAGAGGAAAATTTTCCAGATTTGCCATTTTATAATCGTCGTTGTGATTCATTTCTCATGTGCCACAACATTTCCGTGTTTTAAAGGGGTCCTTAGATTTGGAAGTTAATTTTTTGACGAACCTCAGTGTTAGTTGTTGGGAATGTTAGTGCTGAAAAATTGACCTCATATTAGAGGTATTTGATGAACAAATTGATAAAGTCGATGGTTGAACTACGATGTAACGGATACATGAGAATAAGTATGTCAGAATTACTGGTAAATATCCTTAACACTACTTTGCTCAAACACTTGGCAATTACTACGGTGTTACAGCTGATAATTGAACCCTCTTGAGGATGTTTACTGCTTTTTATTATGAGGTTACTGATGTTAACCGTTAAAATCGAAACTATTGAATATGGATAAGGTGGCGATATTATTGCTAAGATACCTGTCGATGGTTGTATGTATGGAGCAGAATTCTTCGCCAAGTAATAAAAGACTCTATTTCGACGATGTTCTAATGAACTGGTTAAAGTCGCAATGGCGATCCTATGATTTTCCTCTCATTGAGGCATGATCCTCAATATCATATCGTATCTACATATTACAATATTTGCTACATTATTCTTATATTGTAACTCTTAAAGTTTTGCTTTCGAATAATACGTCCTCTTCAGTTCTTAACATTTCTTACCGATTACTGTGAGTGTCAATCGAAAACTTTATATTGTCGTGAAAATACTTTGATTTCTGTTCTGTTTTCAAAGTATTGTTAGTGTAGTTGCTTTGCATATTCAACGTCTCGTCTTATCTCATTGTAATCCCTCGCTAGCTACAATTGATGTTAATTTTATGTAAAAGCCTTGAAGAATCGCTAGACTTACCTGTTTTTTCTTTGTGTTCTGACACTAATCCTACTTTTTTTCGGATTTCGTGGTTGTAATCCTTTATATGTGGTAGAAGGCTTAATTTCCTCACGACTTGGAGTTCATGTATGTTTTTGACTCGTGCACAACAACTACATACCTCGGTCCGTATTTTCATTGTTTACTATTACGTGGAATGAAAATATTACAATTTGAAAAATTAATATTCACAAAAATGCTTTTCTTTTTATCAAATAAGAACGCTGCATATATTGATGGTGAAAGAAATCGAAATATCTAATGATCAATAATCAATTAGTTAAGGAGAAAAAGTTGTTAACTGAATACAAAAAATCTTAAAAATACGAGGTATAAAGTGATACAGATGAATAATAAGCAACTTGGTTTACAACCTCAAAATGAAGGATGGGAAGGGATTCTCATCGGCGATTAGAATATGTTGCACTTTTGCTGATGCTAGAACGAGTTGCTTGTTGCTCGCTTTCGTTCAAGTCGAACGTCTGTCACCAGTTCAAATTTTCATCCCATCGTCACTACTTTCCCTTGAAGTTCGTTACAGTTTGGACTGTCGTGCTTGAGATAACCTCATCTAGACGTTTTCCTTTAAGATAGATCATTAAAAAATTCACATGATAAACCAAACATCTATAAGTTGCCACTTAAAGACTTAACGTCTGTTGAAGTCATGACTTCAGTTGTGCTTTATGCCTTTTTTCTAGTAATCTTCTTTCTTTCTTTCTTTCTATTTCATTCGTTGTATTGCATGATGATTATCCACTTATATTTCAAAGAAGAAATCATAAACTAAGTAGATCAGCAAGAATCCTCTATTTTGTATCTCATTTTACGTCATTCTATCCAATCGCACAACTTTCTTTCTCCAAAAAATCAATATTTAAAGAATCTGAAATTGTAACATTTCGATTATGGAAAAGAAAAGTTAGTATTTCCGAAGAATTAACCTCACTTGAAGTATCTCCTTAGTGTTACACAATGTTAAGTCGTCCATCGATCATCGTCAGTTATGGGATGGAGTAGATTATGGAGTTTACATTTTGGTGATTGAGTCACCAAAGGAAAAACCTGCTATGTTAGGCTTTTCCCCAAACAAGCATACACAATCAAAAAAAAATTAACGAAATATAAAGGAGTTTAAGAATGTGATAAAGGGAATTCCGTTAGAAAAAATATACATAATCAACGACTAAAGAGTGAAACCAAGAGTTCGACGTCGATAGGAAACTTTAAAAAATAAGATATGAGGAAAACTGGATGAAGTGTACTAATTTTCTATCCGAATCTCCTACTAATTATTAATCTTCTTAAATACTACCAGTTATTATATTCTCTACGAGATCACAGCTAGAGAAAATCAATATCACCTCAGCACTTCATCTACTATGCCTTCAATAAGATGCTTCAATTTTCTTTACTGACCGGGTATTTTCTTGCATTGCTTATATTTCATTTTATTTTTTATTTTATTGGTTCATTGACTCCACTGACTTTATGAAACTGTTCAACGATTTGTTGACAGATTTTGTGGCTCATTAACTAACACTCTCGAGGAAGACAGGACCATAAAGCTTATTTAATCTTATTGCACACAAAGGAAAAAGCCGAATACAAGACTATAAGTCTGGACCCCATCGTCTTCATAAAACACACTAATACTAAATTCTGTCTCTGATATCCCATAGTTGTAAATTAGCCACATAAGTTAAAGCCTCAGACGGTACTCAAACTTGCCTCTCTCAGATTATTTCTCTACCAAGTTACTTTTTGACTCATTTTTAAATAACCGTGAATCTGGGATATATTATTTGATCCACCATACTGATACGAAATTATTAAATGTAACTTCAATCTAAGAATAATAAAACTAATAAACTTAAAAAAACGCTGATAGAACAGCTGGTACTGCAACAGACCGCCAATAGAGTTGTGGTTCGATGCCTGCTTGGAGCGGCGTGTTCTGTAATTGGCTCAGTTAGCTAAAGCTTTGAAAAAATCACTGTCTTTTTGTCATCATAATTTATTTATAATTTAAAATTTTTGCGGCTTCATAATCAAATCACACTTTTCGACATTTTGCCGATTAAACTCAATTCTGATACGCGTGCAACTAAAGTTCTTCCTGCTTATGAGGCCAGTGATCGTTAGGATGATTTGGAATATTGACTCAATAGCGATTGTTGATCGTTAAGAGTTGTAAACATCAAAGTGCATCTTATAGTCACACTGTGGAGTCTTTAATAACCGATCGATATGAATTTGATCTTCATTTTTCTCAATGTCAGATACAACCTTAACACTTTCAGATGACTATACAACAAAAATGGTCATTCAAATCACATTATTTTACGATACTTGTTGTAGTCATATCAACCAGGATATTTCATCATATCATTCATTTTACAATATTTGGTGGATCTACTAAGGTAACTGTATACAGAAATTTTCTGACGTCTCAGCTTTCCCGTTTGCATTGGCATTCAAATTTTCTTCCATAGACACAGATTTTTATCTCTTTCGTTCAGCCAAAAATCTTTTGAGCTTAGAGATTATCGTGAACTGGCTTCTATATGGAGGTAATGATCCAGAAATTCAATGAAACCAACAATTTTTCTTAACGTATCATTTGAAGAATCAGTGGTGCAGAAACACAGATACCATTGAATTGATAATCATATTTTCCAAGTTATACATTTAGTAAAAGGAAAAAATTTGATAACGTAGGTCAAAAACATAACAAATATAACGTTAGCTAGAAAAGAAAAAAGAAACAGGAAATGACCGAAATTCTTTAAATAGGTCGAAATTGATTTCAGATTGTTGCATTCGATAAGAATTTAAAAATAAGCATAAAACGACCGGCCATACGCTCGTTGAACATCACCATTGTGATCGTTATCGACGAGAAATCGCAATTAGATGAATACAGGTTCGTGCATTCACAAGATGAATGAAGCAATGTCGTTATGATGGATTGTTGGATATGAGGTACTTTCGTGCTTGTACTGATACCTCAAGCTATAACATTGCCAAATATGTGAGTTGGAAATTGAGGCACTCAGCAAAATTCATGAGACTTAACTAGACAAAATAGTCGTAAATACTTAAAAACGTCTATCTACAATGCGTTGGCTTACGCATGTTTTTTCAAACAGATATGTACATGTGCACATCAAAGTTTTACTACTGAAACCTCATTTTCTCACACAATTATATTGGTTTATTAGGCGACGGTTTGAATCGTGATAGCTTAAAACTCAATCTGACGACATGTTCAACATTCTAAAGTAATTTATTTTCAAATATGGCTCTTTCATGTAATTCTCCCATATAAAAGAAATCATTCTATGCGAGTAAGCTTTTGTGTTGTTCATCTTCTAGGGATCCGCCATGGACTGATTTCCATCATTATATCAAAGAACTGATTGGGTACGATTCTGCTCTACAAAATGACTTTAGCCGACCAGTATTTACTAACTTGATACTGATTATCTTACCAGATTATCTGAAAAGTGACTTTACACGTAACACCAGCCAAACAAAATATTAAGCCAATTTTCGCTTTGTAAATATATCTCTCGTGCATAATCTAGAAAAATGCACGTTATAAGCGAACCACACACATGTCGTTGATATAGAGAGTGGAGGCAACGGCAACTTGTAGATAAGAAGCAGCAAAAGTGACAGCTAGGCTTGATTTCTCATACGTAGGTTTAAGGCTGGCCGCAGTCCAGTCAAACTTTCGATCTCTTCGGGGTCGGTGGATTGGTGCCAGAATAATCTAGGAGGCTAAACAGCACTGACTTGGTAACAGACCGGTCATTTGAACTTATCGCATACTCGAAATCAAATGCCTACTTTATAACATTAGGGCGAACAATGCGTGGTGAATTTCCACCAAGTGATAGATTTCGCCAATGCTTGCTCTATCTAAAATAAGCTTTGGCGGTAATCAACCCTATTGAGGGATGGACTCACGCATTCGTAGTTCCAGGGGAATGGTCGTATCGGTAGGCATGAGTACAGCCGCAGATCTCACTCGGGCTTGCGTATTACTGCTGGAACTGCTAAACCACCATTGCGCCACTGCCTCAATAAATCAATATAAATAAATACTATATAAAGAATAGAACTTGATCCAAATGCTAGAAAAAGTTTCATAGCAGAAAACGAAATTATGTGGTAGATTAGAAGAGTTTTTATGAATACACAGAGACAGTAGAAATAGAAGTGGAGATAGAATTATTCTTTACAAAATCTGATCTAAAACAAACAAGAAAATCTTCTGATATCCACCTAATTTGTATTGAATTTTTCATGATAATATAGATTTGCTTTGGAAACTGTGCGATGCTATTCTCTTATGCATAATTATCCACTACGATTGGTGATGGGAAATGAATTCACTCAATGTCAGCAGCAACGTGTTCGTTCCCCACTATATTTAATTTTCCCTTTTCATTTCAAAAAAGTAGAATAAAATGCCCTATCTAAAGATAATCTTCAATCATTCAAGTTTGTATTTCGACGTCATTGCATCGTGTCATTTATACTGGAAACCACCGAATGGGTACTGTTCATGGATGCCGACATTGGTGTTGTGAACCCGACAAGGTAAATTTTCCTTGATTTTTAACTTAAAAAACTCTTTAAAAATATTCATTTATACATTGTTCGTTTGCTACGTTTCTTTTCTGGAAGAATAATAAAAGGTACTCGGTTACTTGTATGGTCCATTTTCACACGTAGTGTACTTCAGCAATCTTTCATTTGTTTCTTTCTCGTGCAGCTGTCGTCCATGATGGTGGTTTACTGTGTACATGTGACATTCGCACGAGCTATTCTGTTATTCAAGAATCGTGAGTAGTTGACGAAGGCTAGAGCAGGAGACAAATAATATTCTCAACAGATCCCTATAACCCTTGTTGCCGTTTGGTACATACAGCAGTATTCCTTGCGAGGAAAAAAAAGTTTGTCTAGTAAACTCAACAAGCAAATATAACTGTAATCCTGAATATCCTTTTCTGTAATAATTGTTTTATAATGGCATTACAATGAGTTTTGCGGCCAACTCAGCATAATTGCAGTTTTCAAGTCAGTGCTGCTTACGATTCAGATAGATTACTTTGGTACCAATTCCTTCACCTCTGAGGAATGGAAGGCTTGGTTGGTTGGTGAGCCGAGCTCAAAGCCGCGTGTCACTGTGACCTCTGTTACTACTGAGCCACTTGACCCCAGTTTTCTAACGATTCGAATCTTGATGAGCTATCAATTAGTTAAATGCTTACATCATCACCTATCAATTTGAAATAAAACGAAATAAATCTCAATAAAAAGAAAAACAAACTCATCTTGCATGTGACTTTGTACGAAATCGTCTTCAGGTTGATTGAAGAATATATGGACACGAAATACGACATAACATTTTACGATCGCTTCTGTAATTGGGAAGTAGCGATAGGATCATATATAGTGAGAAGTTCACCATTCTCAAGGAAATTCCTATTGAACTTCGCAAATTTCGAATCTCAGCTACCTCAGTCATTTCACGGGACCGAAAACGGAGCCTTCCACGTTAGTACAATCATTACGATATGAACGTATTTTAAGCAACAATCATGTACATTTTTAATACATGAGTCTCAGCTACGTTAATTTTAAGTATTAAATGTCGAAATAGTATTTGACTTGGATGTGAATCGTTGAAGCGTATCCCGCGTTTTTGAGTTAGCCACAAACCTCTGGGTCTCAGACGGGAAATCATACGGACGGTCGATTACCAGGTCAACTGGATCTAAGCCAATACTATCTCACCACGAGTGCAGGTCAAATATCATAACTAAGAAATGGAAGAAAATCTAAGTTATTACATAATAAGGACCTCGATATGTGATTAGTAGCACACCAGACCAAACATCTGAGAGGTGCAAGTTAAAATCCCACTTGAGGCTATGAGTTTTGTGGCTAATGTAAAACTTTAGATATAAATATCAAATCATTATAACATATCATAGTTATGAAAATAGAAAAAGTACTTACGTTGGAGTTCAGGCATATATTCTCGAAACAATAGCACCATATGAATCCCGAAATGATGCTGAAGTTTGCTATTCTATTTGGGAACAATCACAAAACTATGACGATTTATATTTGTATGAAGCATGCATTCGTCTAGTATTAGGATCGAAGAGGATCTTCGATAAAGTACAAATTCTTCGAAAGGTAAAGTTTTTTAAGAATATTTGAACGGTAGTTATTGACAATAAAGTACATTATGCAAACAAATTGTATAAAATAAAGTATAACTCACAATCATCTAGATCTAAAACTCCTTTTGCTTCTTGTGATGACGTCAACTATTCGATATTTGCTAGTCATTCATTCTTTCCAAGTGCCAGATATAGTATAGTACATCGATGTTCATTTCAATTAGTTCATACAATATCACAGAGATTGCTTGAGCGGAAAATTTCAATAGAATAAACGATAATAATGGAATAACGATAACGATAGCAACAGAAAAGTTCAATAGAATAATGTTCCCATGTGGTGAGAAAGCACTCAAACATTACTCACTAAGAATGCGATCAAATCTTAACACTGTACCGTATCAAAAGTATGCCTGAAATTCAGGCGTCAAATTTCGGTGCAAATATTTTACCTCGTACGGCTTATTGCATCGCTAAAAATCTACGATAATCTCTACAAACTTATTAGACTGATTAAGGGAGCTTCTTGGATGACATGTTACAATCATTAAGATTATATGAAAAATTGTCAGTAATATAGCTTTTGATCGCGATCAAATACCTTATTCTCTCAGGGAACTGCTTGGGTTCGTGACATTTGGATCACGGGTAGTCAATGGAGCTTTGATCGAGATTTCATGTTGCATGGAATGAAAGAATCGGATCGATCGATGATTCCAGATGGATTTTTTTCCAAATTGAGGTGTTTTATGGTCTAATAAGGCTTGAGTTTTTATTCTTGTTTGAATGTTTTCTTGACGTATTTGGTACTTAGACAATTTAAGCTGGTAAGCGCACTAACTGCTTTAAGGATGCGTTAAGAGGGTTCCAGGATTGATTAAGCCAGAGTTGACTGTCTCCGTACAGCCGGAGGCATATCATGTTTGAGGTTTTTATGTAATAAATTTAATGTGATATTTGATTCCTTAGTGCATCATGAAGCCCATTTGATACAAGGGACAGTGTTATTCAGTAATAAATGAATGGCGACCAAATTGTGAAGTGATTGCAGTGAGTGACACAGAAGGCTTACAACGGGTTTCTACATTAATTAGAAACGCATCACTTTTCCTTTGCTTATTTCTTGAAAGTTCGACAAAAAACCCATTAAAAAAATAGACATTAGAAGAAATTGTCACGAATGGTTCTGATCATTTTATTACCTTTAGGTATATTTTCAAGCCGAGGTTCACTTGGTACCCGCCGTTAACAAACGATCTGGATATGACACGTACGTTCGATTTAATGTGCACTCATTTGCATTTCACTACTTAAAATTATCTAGTAAACCCATTAATATCTAGTAGATCATTAGTTTCTGTCGCATATAAAAGTCAAGACCTCTGTAGGTCTACAGAGTATTGCTCTTCAACTGTACTTCTCATGTGACCTTTAAAATTTATTTTCAAAGGATTTGGTCATGTAATATTGATATATCTGCACATCTTTTCATATCTTTTTACTATCTTAATCTCATATCATCGAATTATCGGATGTGTAGAATATCATCATGTATAGTGACTGAAAACAGTTTACATGAAAATAAACAAGTATAAGAAGTGCATTATTAGTTTGCTATTGGTCAAGACTACCGTTTTTTCAGTAATTAAGGTAGAGGTAATGAAATAATGCAGAATGAGTTAGAATATGAGTTGGGAATTTCGCCTTAAGCAACGTGTGATTGTTATTTAGATTGTTCAACGGGAGATGTAAAATGGCAATATGATATGCGATTTCAAATACCGCAATCAGCAATTGAAAAACGACTTTATGTGTTATCCCGTCAAATCGAAAGAAAACGATGGAGATTACTAGGACAAATGAAGAAATTCTTGTAACTGATTGATAGTATTGATTATAACTTCGGTGTAATTTAGTAACTAACCAAAATACCTCATTAAAATGCCAACCGTTCTTATCTTCTTATTGCTTTTATACAATGAATGAAAAGAAATAGAACCTGACTACTTATGCAGACATTCACTAACGGAAGTTGTTTGATGTAATCTACTATGTAATTCTTAAGCCATAAATGTCTATTAATACCTCGGGTGATGCTGAATTGGCTGAAAAACTTAGACCCTCAGGCGGGTCTCAAACCCGCACCAAGAGATATTGGGTCTGACGTGCTTATCCGTCAAAGGACGAAAGCTGGTAAGATACGCATTTATAAGTGAAGTATTGAGTAGTCGTAGATCGAGGGTCTTGGTAGTGTAATGGATAGGCACAGTATCTGTAGGTACGGGTTCGAGTCCCGTCTGAGGTTACAAGTTTTGTGGTCAATTCAGCATCATTAGAGCTTTTATAACATAATTAAAAATAAGAAATATGACGATTATGTATTAATAAATTTTATCAGATGTTTGATAAAGCTTATTGCTTTCTTTGTAAACACTAAAAATTATAATTTTCAATAAACATATCAAATAGATAAGATAGTGGTCGCGTAGCGCAGGGATATGAAAAGGCTGCCGTATATGAGTTCAAGTGCCGCATACACAGGCTCGAGTCGGGAGTCAAATCAATCAATCCTTATATACTGTGAGGCTGGAAAATCGGTACCAGAACAATGTGAAAGGGTATGCACCTACTGACTGTTCAGCTCAAGTAAAATAATGCCTTGATGTTATCACAGAAATGTTGAGATGAGATTGATCTATGCAATGACTGTAAATATCAAGTTAGTGGCCCATGCTATCCAAAATTATAATGGTGGCAATTCATCGACCATTGAGGGATAGAAGATATGGTTTCTGTCTTGGCCTTCATCTGTACCATAATACGTGCCTTAATGTCATAGTATTTCTCTTGTTTTTAAAGATTAGTCTTCATTCGTGTCAGTAGTTTTTTCCATAGGGGAGCAATGATAGAGGTGTTACAGTAACACGCAGGCTTCAATCAATTCGCTATCAAGCCAGCCATCTCTCCGAGGCCGCTTAATTGATGCAGGAGATATCCGTGTAAGATAACTAGCACTGACTTGGTGAATAGTACCAACTCAAGTCTAGCCTAACTGTAGATCACTGAGTCAACTAACTCTAGTCACTGTGCAGATCAGGCTCACATTCAACTAACTCTAAGCTGAACACAAATGCGTAGGCGCACCCCGCCAGATGGAAGTGATCAACGCCAAAGCTTCTGATATCATAAATATGGTATGGAAATCGATAATATCAATATTAAAGCGTATAAAGCATTCAGCTAATGTGAAAACTTGATTCATCAGATAGAGCTGTAAATGATTAATGGCATACTGTTTAAATGAGCATTAATACACATTTGTTTACTTATTCATTTTTTGACACCATAAAAAACACCATAACCTTCAATCTCTTTGATCACCGGTAATCCCGTTGATCATCGACAGAGTCGAGGTGTCGGAGAGTGAATTTTCTTTTTTCTACAAAAAAATATTGCTTTCTGTCCTTTTTCCTACACAGCTGTGGATGATAAAATAGCGTTGCTTCCTAAATCTAAACAATGAGGGAAGTTATTTTCATGTTTTATGACTATAAATATTTTCATTCATGTGAATTTCGTGATCACACATAAATTCTGAATGTGATTAAACTAAATTTTGAATGTTGAATTAAATTTTGAATGTGATGTCGTAAAAAATGATTCATCCAAAAATAAAATTATAAACGAGAAACATATACGACCTGATAACGAGCTTTACAGGTTCGCTGGATAGGTACAAAATGTATTTTAAGGTTTCTTCACGACATTCACAGAGGTAAGCAGAGGTTAATCCAATAAAGTAAATTATAATTGCACCATCTCCTCAAAATAGTAAGAAAATCAAACTGTACTAAATATTTACGAAAATCTTTGGATATGGGCATGTTCGCGCCAGGACCCAAACAGACTCTACCGTAACCGTTTGTTAAATTGTTTTATTTGTAATTCAGAATCAATATTAAAACATCAGAAAAAAATTGCTATTTATTCAGCACATACACATTCAAATAATGCGATTTTCATTGATGACAATATGGCAAAATCAATAACGTTGAGGACTAATACGAATGCTGCTTTTCTTTTAAAGCTAGAAAGAATCATCCATTCAGCTCATATACTTAGACTTCCCGAATTCAGTGGACCTCAGTAGATTCTCCATTCGTCTCTGATTCACAGAATCGTTGTTGATTGTGCAAAAAGCTGAATGCTGAATGAGGCTAATCGATAATCCGTGTAACTCGATAAATACATCATCGAACAGCTGATTACACATACGCACGTTAATGACGTTCAGAAAATATCAATACTGAATATTGGTAGTAAATTAAAAGAATTGATATTTTATTGCTTATAAAATTTATTTGTCGTATAAATCTAGAAGATTCCTTGATGCAATCTGCTCAGGATTTTTTGTAACATTACAGTTTTCTTATCATTTTTATGACCATTAGATTCGTATATCAATCAATATTTCATCTTTAACCATTTCGAATGTTCAGTATATTTAAAAAACGTTTTGTTATCTGTTCATTTGTTCTGTATATTTCCGTTACTAGTTCATTTCCATCATCGAGTCATTTCCCTCATCAGCGCAGTGGTACAAAATTCCTCTATTATACGCAGGCTTTAATGGCTTTATGAAACTTTGCATGCACTTCCGTCCGTGGATAGCAGTTTCTTTCGTCATGGTAAATCAAAAAGTACTCAGAGAAATCTGACAGGACATGTAACACTAACTCAAACTATAGATTACTTATCACATATCCTCATGGTGTAGTGCAGAAACACATTCAAGCACCTCAACAATGTCATGTTGAAGACAAATAGCTGATCCCTCAGAGAATGATCAACGACAAATTTAAATTCATCTTATCCTAGATCATTTCCAGAAAAGAAAACAGGGCGATGAGAATCATTCGTAGTGATATTTATAGCAGTTGTTCTGATACGATTCAATTGCAATTCAATTCTCATCTCAATTGAATCAGATTAACTAACATTTGTAAACATTAGTACATTCCTCAGGGCCAGCCATTGCAATCGACGTATATACATGTGGACATCATGTACATACGTGTGAACGACATGGCTCCACTAAGTCAGTACATGCTATTTGTAGGTGTAAACAAACAAGTACATACCATATCACGTAAAAACAAGCGGATATAGATATATATAGCCCTGCTAGATACACACTATACATTCGTAACGCTAGTGGTGTAGGTGATGATAGTGATTACGCTCTGGGCAGACTACTCAGACTCAGATTCGCATCCGAACCCAGCTTTGTGAGGCTCGATATCTCTCCAGAGTCAATAGACTGATACGAGATAAAATCATAGAAGACATGGCACACTAATTTGCTTGACATTAATTGCATACCTCACTCAATAGAGTGTGTAGAGCAATTCACGTTCAATCATGTTAACGGCTAATGCACAGCGTATCCGTCATAGAATAATCAATCAATATTAAAGCTTTTTATTAAATATATCTTACATTTATACTAAAACATATTTATATGAATTGATATACTATGTGACCAATTACCAGACAATCAATAACGGAAGATTAATAAAGAATCAATAATAGATTCGAAGTGCAGTTGTTTTTTTTTCGCTGGTCGCATATGACTCCACGAATCCATAAACGTCAATATTATTGTTTGGTTCATATATTCAATAAATACGTTCATATATGAATGATGACAATTGTTTGTTATTGGAGTCGGCGTTTTCTTTTTCACTGGCATTCCATTTAGTAGTTGTGGTCGTCGACGTCGTCTAGTGATTCTTCCACAGATCAAAATAAGAAAAAAAAAACAAATTCTACCTGAGTCGATGGCAAAATGCTTGATATTGACGAGTTTTCCTATTTATGAACACTTCTATCCAAATATTCATACTTTAATATCCTTCATATTCTGTAACTTAGCATCGACGATAGTTTATACCGTTAACAATGCAGCTGTTGTTGTTGTTGTTGTTGTTGTTGTTGTTGTCGCCTCATCTTTTGTTAGTGATGTGATTGAAATCTCTCGAAAATGTATCCGTGAAGAAAGTCAATATATTTATACTCTTTCTTGTTCACTTTCCTCTATTATTCATTGCTTTAAGTATGAAATTTTGAAATATATTAGAACATGACGATCACTCGTATTTTACTTCTGTTGCAGATAGTTCTTGCCTCGCTCTGATTTTGAGGGTATTCAACTTGGTTCAAGTGGTGTTGTTTCTCAACGTCCTTATCGAAACGAAGTCATGTCACAAACGTCAAAAACCATGCCAGCAGGTGAAAATGCCAGAAAAGGCCTCCTTCGTCATTGTCTTACAATTAAAATACTGAGGTAGAGACTGATGACTAAGGTTGATTCATTAGCAAACATAGTAATGAATATTTATTCAGATATTTGCACTCATATGCTCCTGCTGAAAAAGCTTTTGTTTTTTTCCATGTAAATGCCATTTATTAGTTAGTAGCTTTCTATCCAAATTTGGTATAGATAAGCTTTGGCCTCCATCACTCCCATGTGGCGGGATGCGTCTACACATTCGTATTCAACGTGCTATCGTGGAGGTAGGTGAATGTGAGCCTGGTCTATACAATGACTTAAGTTGACAACCCTTCACCAAGCCAGTGCTAGTTGTCTCACCCAGATTTCTCTGGTACCAATTTCAAACTGAATCAGGCCTGCGTGTCGCTGCGGCACCTCTACAACTGTGCTAGTGCACCAGTGAATTGTCGAGACTGTGGTTAATGATATGCTATTATTTTCTGGACATAGTTTGAATAGTCTTCTTTAGTAAAAAATAAGCTTAGTGACCAATGAGATTGGTAAATTGGTACTACAGTAGAATGAAAGTGCAAATAGCACTGTCTTGCTAAAAGATTGGTCATATAAAGTCAATGTATAGGCTAGATTTCTACTCAGTCACCTCTACGATGACATGAGGGAATCGAGGACATAACGTACCTCGCAAAGATAGATCATGCCAGTGCTCAAACTTTTTTCAAAATACCTTTATTATTGTTGTAATAGAAATATAAATATTAGTGACAACAATTAATAAGCAGTTCTTATTTTTCATACAGCTGTGATGTCCGTGCAAGAAACTGAAAATCTATTTGAACTACTACAAAAATTAAGTCCAAGGGAACAAGCCACTTTACGACCAGTATTGGAACGTGACTTAGAATTTCAACGGATTGAGAAAGCAAGAATTCAGTTAGTTTTTTTTCCGCTTAATCCTCATTTGTAACTCCTGCACCTTTGACTTCATTCAAAACAAAATAGTAGTAATGAATAAAAACCGGAAATAAAAAACGAGGAAATACAAGAAAGATCATAGGTATTTCTTATAGGCGATTGAAGAAGATCGCAAATTTATCAAGTCAAACATCAATGACAGCAAATAATTGTGAAAAAAAATATGGAACATCTGAAGAAGACTCGAAGAATTCCGCTCTAGTTAGTGAACATCCGAATTCGAGGTGAACTTTCCTCTTTTTTTCACTCAAAAACTCGACATAAAGTCAAAAATGTAATGAGGGTCAGCATTATATAGTTGTCGTCGGATGTGCCATTTGTGTTGTTTTGCTCTTCAGCAATCAATTAATGACTAATGAAAAAGTTGGACGTAATTTAAGAGCAACTAGGAAACATTAACAACAAGGAATTTGGATAACAACAATAACAAAAATTTGGAAATTTGGAGGTTATGATGCAATAAGAAGAATCGGAAAGAATTCTGAATAAGGTAGACTGTCGGCTTACCACTTGCGGGTAGGCCGACGTCAGAGGGTTAGGGAGGAGAGTCAGCCACTAACCACAGTTCTGTACAAATACTGTATTATGTTGTTGTTAAGTTTTCCCTTGTCCAATGTTCCACTTGACTCGAATCAAGGAGATTCAAAACAGAGTACATTTTCACATTAACAAATTGTGAAGAGAACACTCTCTAAAAATTAACATGACTTAGGCACTCTTTTCTTCTTGCCTTCTATAACAGGAGCCTCAATCAGTAACGGTATGATATTGATATTCTACCATTTTTAAATTACCCACAAAACTTTAAGACTAGAACAATGCTCTCGAATTAGTATCTCACGCTGTGAGATTTCAGTTTTGTCGCTAACTCAAAAATGTAGGCTATGATCTATCACAGCTAATAGAAAATTAAAACAACTGTAAGAGCCTTACTTTAGGTACACTAAGGACTGCTTAGTAAATTGATCTTAATATTTAATATTGTTTCTTTTAATTACCGATCTAAGTACCGTATGAATAAAACTTAAAAACTAACCTCATTATAATGTCCGTAGTTGTGCTGAGATGGTCACAAAACTCGGAACCTCAGGCGGGACTCGTACCCGCACTTACAGATATCCGGTCTGCCGTGCTTACCATTACACCACCGAGAAAGGGCCTCAAGGCCTCACAAAGATATCTGTAAGTGCGGGTACGAGTCCCGCCTGAGGTTCCGAATTTTGTGGCCATCTCAGCACAACTACGGACATTATAATAGCATTGCAAAAATGCAATTAAATAAAAATTACGAACCTCATTATAGTTCAACTAAATCGGGTCGAGTCTGTTTCTACTGTCATTGTCCGCTTGGGATTATTTTCAACGCCGGAAAACGTTGTTCAAAATGTACTCGATTACTTTGTGAAAATTGTCGTCGTGTTACAACTGGTTCAAAATCGATTTGTCGAGATTGTCACATTCAAAGGTATCGATCAATAATTAGAAAAATCAAAACTTATAATGAAACGGTATAAAGCTAATGGTTGAGTCAAATCGCATGATGAAGCTAGACAAATTTCAAAAAATTACTGCATGATCAAATGGTCTGCGACACGCAGGTCTGAATCAGTTCGTGGCCACTCCCCAAGCCTACCAAGTCTGTCATCCCTTCGGGGTCGGCAAATTGGTACCAGAGGATTCTGGGTAAGATAATGAGCACTGACTTGAGTGGTCAACTCAAATAACTTTATGGATGAGGCTCGCATTCAACCACCTCCATAATATCACAATGGTTAGAATGCGCAGGCGCATCCCGCCATAGGCATTGATCAACGCCAAAGCTTATCTTATCTTTATCGTTCTAGTTTAAAGTAAAGATAGTAAGAGATGTCTTATACAATACATATTATGTTGGTACAAGAATTTTAACAGTTCATGCAAGGGCAGAATCACTAAAATACCTTAATTATTTTTGTACCAACCTCAGTACTCAGGAATAATTAGTTAAAAAATGAAATGAAGCCAAACTATTATAGAGAGCTTTTGGCAGCATCTGGAGAATGGGTTAACGATGGTGGTGCAACGGATATCTCGTCGTTGTTGCTAAATCAGATGCGTCAAGCTGTCATGGATAAAAGAGAGGAAAACAGGAAGTATTTCGCCGAACATGGTAGAGCTCATCTGATATAGAATATGAGAGATAAAATGTCTAGAGCGATTGTGCATTTGAACTCACTCTTCGACATTAACTCAGAATTTCTCATAAACTATTAAAATGGTGCCATCAATTGAAGAAGTGGAAATCAATACGATTGAAATCGATTGTTTACATGCAATTAAACATAATGTAAATGAGGGATAAGAGGATTAGAATGTTGCACAGCATCACAGTTTCTCACAACAGCATCGTTCCTCAAAATTAAACTACTTGACCTCATTTCTTAATGCATGTTGTAAATTTTGAGATACAAACAATTTGATCCACAATAACATAATTTAAAACATATTTTTAAGATAACTTTCCGGAGATGTCTGAACCAGAAACACCTCCACCATCACTTCCCCGTAAATCCTCAAATTCTGAGAAGCAGGCTAAGTGAGAATTATCTAATTTTATGTCAAACATATTATTATCGATTTTTTTCTGGTTAATTCTCTACCTCGATTGGCGAACAGAATGGGGAAATTTCTGAGGGTCAAACATGAGAATAACTGAAGAGCCTCATCATTTTCATCTATTATTCAAATTTCTCTTCTATCTAATTTTTTTTCTATTGTCTTTTTAATGTCTATTTGATGGCTAGAGTTTTTCTAAATACACTCACATTATCGAACGCAGCCAACAAGATAACTAACGTTCCCTCCGTTGATTTTCACTCATATGTCATTCACTTCTCTTGTTCCTTACAATACTACAGTTTCCAATGATTTCTTATATCCAGCTGCTCGCTTATCTTCCCTTTCACCTCATTCGTATCAGTCCTGCAATTTTTTCTACTTGTAATCAAAACTCTCACAGTTTTTTTTTGAAAGACTCGTCAACCTACGATTGAAAAAGCTTTAAAACTAAAATTCCAGCTGAGAAAACTTCTTCTCAGAAAAAATCATCACGTTGAATTTAGGAATTCATCAACGAAAAACCCTCCTCATAATAAACTGAAGCACGAACAAACGACAAAGTCTTCGAGTTAGTGGAGTTTTTTTTGTAAGAGATTTTGCCTAAATCTATACGATTGATTGATGAAGCTTCATTAATTCAATTAGTCTTTTTCGTGTTACTTATGATAGTCTTAATGATCTACTTTTGCCTCAAGTAGAATACGAACTTTCGTAGCATTACTGAGCTTCTTTACCACTTCGCCAAGTGCAAGAGCATCAAATCCAATCGCAAAACTGACACTTCCTCCTTATAGGATGATGAATAGTGTGATTAAATGATAAGACAATAAATAACTCATGTAGTATGAGGCATAATCTTTCGTTTCATTTTTCCCTCTCTGAGCATTGTACTTTTCGAGTATAGTTTTATATTTATATTTAATTTTTTGTCATATAATTAACTACATCTTTTGTTTTCAGCTGATCATCAGCTTTCAAATCAACGAATCGAAAAATTTCCGTCTAAACGCCACCTCAAATTACCTTCCAATAATTTATTACGTGTTTCATCGGTGAGATAAAGTTGATAGAGTCATAAATAAAATAAATGATAAATAGATAAATGAATAATGATAAATAAAAGAAAAACAGGAAAATTTAATATTTAATTGTTGCCACTTTGAGTTATTGTGAGGTCTTTGTCAAACAACGTTCCAATTCGGAGTATAATGAGCTTAGCCTCATGATCTTTGAAGTTCTAAGAACTCTTCCTAAAAGATTCTAACCTCGTCGCCACAGGCAATCGCCCATCTTTATGAATAAGAGTGATACTACCTCACCTCGTACAAGTCTTTAATGTACGGTAGTCACAAGACGATAATGTAGGCTGATATAGGCTTTTCCATAACAGAGCTTCCATGAGTAAATCGAAATAACGCACTTATTCTTGACTTGAGGGTAAAGTACCGGCCTGGAGTGTTGAACCGAAAGAGGCTTCAACAACCAATTTGCATAAGCTTTTATATTTTCTACAGCACTTAGAAGTTTATACATTTCTCAACACTCAAGAAGCATGGGAGGTAATGAAATGAAAATGAGGCTACAATATACTTCAGACCAATCCTTTATCGTTGAACTGACTATCAAAGTATAAAAAATGTTTTACAAAAATCAAAAAATCTAACGTGGCCATTCTTGATGCAACAGGTGTTCACTTTTGTTTTAATTGGTGCAAAAATAGGATAATTCAATTATTCCTATGAATCCGTAAATAAACCATAAGTATTTTTGCACCGGTCTTGATATTGATTAGCATAATCATTTAATTTTTCTAATAAATACAAGTATTATTCTAGTTGATGTCGAATTCTGCAATATTGCGTGGAAAACGGTATTTGAATAAGGTGAAGACGGCAACGAAATCCGAACCATCGACGTCATTTCATGACGATATAGCGCACAGTCGGCTGGACGATGACCAATGTATTACTCAACCTTCTGCATCCATTCATAAAAAGAACTCAGGAAATTTAAATAAGGTAATGGTTCATTTTTCAAATAATTGATAGTATTTCTCACTCTGTGTCTACCACGGTATCAAAATTTTGGAGTAGCATGTTTGAGTTTCACCTGAGGCTCTTAACGGCGCTGTGATGCATGTGCACCAGTGATACGTTGACCCAAATCAGTGGATGCGGGTTCGTGGGCGTCCACAGACCTACTAGGCTCGCTATCGCTTAGGGCTTGGCAAATTGGTACGAAAGATGAGATAAGTACTAACTTAATGAAAAGTGGTCAACTCAAGTCAAGTGTGTGTGACCTCAATCATTTATACGATAATACATTGAGCGCGGATGTGTATATGCATCTCACAACAAGGATTGATCAACCTCAAAACTTATCCCATCTAATTGAGGTGACAATTTAATTTATCGCGAGTTTCAGGATATCTATGGCGAAATGAAAAATCATGATATCGGAGGGAACAACCTCCTGGCAAGCTCAACGAAGTCTCGATCAATCGGTGGGAGAAGAGATGGCACGAATATTCAGAGCATTAAATTTTCTAAATTTCCGAAATCATTTCGCATCTAAAGACCTCATCGATTGGAAAAAAAAATATCGGAATGATGAACATTTCATTTCAGTGATCAATCGAGCGAATTTCGCAAATTACATTACTAATTTAGCTAAGAAATATTCAGGAAATTTAGAGATTACATCGTTGAGCAGTACTGATTCACTTTCTACCGCTTCATCTACTACTGACATCTCTAACGATTATAATGAGAAACACGGAACTACGGTATAATATTTGATCTAGGTGTATCATTGTAATAAAACCAATATTAAGCATAATATAAGGATAAACATTAAGGTAATCCAACTCTTCGTAGGAATGCCCACCCATTCGTGGTCTTGATGTTAGTGTTTAAATGGGAGCGGTTTATAGAACTTGAGAGGTTCAGTTCGTTACCAAGTCAGTGCTGCGTACCCTTCCGTGTAATTCTAACTTGGTACCATAGATTTCTGGGTGAGATAAACAACACTGATTTGCTGAAGAGTGGTTAAGTCGAGTCAAAGCATAAATGAAGCTCGGATTAAGTCACTACAACTATATCACATTGAAGCCGAGCGTGTAAGCTCAACTCGGATGAGGGGTTGATCAAGGTCAAAGCTTATTTTATCTTATCAGATCTACATATAGGATTATAACTAGTTGGGGTGTCATCAGTTGTAGTATAGAGAAATTATCGATTTAAGTTAAAAGTGATATAAAAATCCAGGAAAGCACATGCGTTACTATTTAAATCTTAAGAATTATTACGGTATGACGGTGTTCAGGGCACAGTAATGGGGGTGTCACAGTGACAACCAAGCCTGAATCAGTAAGCGAGGACCTGTCAAGCTCGCCATCTTTTCGGAGTTGGCTAATTAGTGCCAGAGTTATCTGGGTAAGACAACTAGCACTGACTTGATGAAGAATGGTTAACTCGAGTAACAATATAGATGAGGCTCGCATTTAACCAAGTCTACGACGGCACGTTGAACACAAATCCGTAGGCGCATCGAGCCTCAAGGGATTGATCAACACAAAAGCTTATGTCTTACGACAGTGTTATGAGAACTTCTTCCACAATGTTTTTTGAAAAACGATAACTTTCCAAAAGAAAAACCACCTGGCCGTTTCCTAAATTCTAAAGCTATTTCGAAATCGAACATGTTTTGTTTTTGCGCAAAAAGTAGGCGTTGGAAAAACTACAGGTGTAAAACACAGTGAAATAAAAACAATTAATTTTTATAACATAAAAGACTTTTCGTAGAATGACAAGTATATTTCAGTTAGAAGGAACCGATTCGATTTCAAACTTGGGACAAATACAGCTGGCAATCAACTATAATATTAATTCAGCTTGTTTAGTAGTGAAAATTCTACAATGTAAAGCGTTGCCGTATTTCGGGAGTCAAAAGCCCAATCCATACGTCAAAGTGAGTCATAGAGAGTTCATTTTGGTATTATTTCGTAACTCGTTACCTACCATTGGAGTCATAAGCCCAATCTCTACGGCAAAATGATAAAAATAAACGATCAATAAACGCAAAATGATCAATAAAAGCTCCGATCTGAAATTTTCGAATGGTCTCCGTTCTAAAATGTTCTATATCAAAGAAACTCAAACTTGCCTGAGCCAATTTCTTATTTACTATCTCGGTTTGTTTATAACCAATCGATTGCTGTCATAAAAAGTTTTCGACGCAAGAAATTTTCTTAATGGTTTTAAAATTTCGTAATATATTCATGTATCTAAATAAAATGTGATCTATCGACAAAAAGTCGACCTGTTGGAATATGATCGATAAATGAGGCCTCGTAACAAGGTGGAAAGACGAGTCGGATTGTCGTAAGGGACGGTCGTAATAAATATATAAGCATATGGAGCATTTCATTCCCTTGAAGAAGAAGTGATTGAATTGGTACCAAATCGATATGGAGGAATAACAATCATCAAGGTGATAAAGATTGGTCACTTTATGTAAGTATATAAACTGACTTCGCACTCAATAACCTCAAGGACGTCATGATGATATCAAATGCGTGCAACATCTCATAGACGTAGATCAAAACAATTAACCTACTCCTCTTCTTAGTGGGTTGGCATTATGAAGTCTGACCATGCATTTTGTAGAAATTGATCGTTTTACAGATGAATAGCTAAGATTTTACATGCTCAGTATTTTGCTCGGGAGTTATTATATCAAACATTTTTGAAATACTGATTATGTTGATTTGAATTTAGGTTGTACTTGTTCCATTCCATGTTGGAGGTCCGGTACTATGGAAAAAAACAGCTGCTCGAAAATCCGACACCAATCCGATTTTTGATCAAATCCTTGAGGTGAATACATTTTCGTCTCAGTTACACTTATGAAATGCTAATAAGAAGAGTTTATCCCTCATATAAATTATACATATCGACCAATATCGATTAACGTTTCTAAACAGTCATGTATAACAAGGCACAAGCTCAACACTGTTGGGATGATCAGGATTTTTTGAAAATGAAGATGGAACTGAGGTTGAAAACGATCAACGTTAACACTTTTCTGAATTGATTAAGTACCTTTGGGAATAGAAATTGAGGAAATTCTACTATTTTCAGTTCACTCGAATAACTAAAATTGAGGTAGACGAGTATCGAATGGTAGTGTCTGTATGGCATAGAGATCTCATTAGTCAGAACTCTCTTATAGGAGAGGTATTTGAATTATTTATGCTCAATATACATGGATAATACATTTTGGCCTCAATTTTTTTCTTCTCATTTCAAGATATCAATTGCTTTACGCGATCACAACTGGAAGCAACGGAATCCGATTTGGTATAAACTGGAAGCGAAATCAATCGGTGAGTAACCTATATGTGTTACGGTACTGTTAACTAGCCGATCGTGAGGGCCACCTCAAAAGTAACAACAAGTACTGTTTCAGTGACGTCGGAAAACACATCTGGATCGACTAAAAATGAAACAGCTAAAAGCTCAAATATGTCTAGCCTATTCCCAGTAGAATCGGAAAAGTCTACGAATCGTCAGTTTGCTAGCACTACGAATTCGAGGCATTCGTTTCTTCAAAACTCCTCAAGCAGTTCTAGTCGTTCAAGCAGTTCACCATCACCGTCGTCCTCGTCACGTAACTATCACGTCGTTCGCGTAAATGGAATTTTTACAATAAACAATGTTTCTTTTATCTTTAAAAGTGCTTTCGAATAGCTCTTATCGAAATAATTATTATTGAAGAATGTGGTAGCGGATGATTCTCTACTGATTTCTTCCAAGTTTTCTTTTGAGCCATCATTACTATTTATTATTATTATATTATTACTGTTATAGAACATCTTATGCTAAGGAATGCTTTTATATGGGTTATTATTGACGACTGAGTATTAAGCTATGAAGTTCTGAATAGAAAAATTAGGGCAACAGTGATACTCAAGCCTGAATCGAAATCGTTGCCTCCTTTAAGTCTATCTGTAGTCGGTAAATTGGTATCAGAGAAATCTGGATTTAAAAAAAAAATAACACTTAGTTGGTAAAAAGTTGTCAACTTAAAATTACTATGCAGACTAGACTCACACTCAATCACCTCCTCATTATAACATTGGATACGTATGCGTAAACGCAAAGCTTATCTTATACTTTTAGAAAGCTTCGTTACAACAGAAAATGGATGGATTTACGAAAGAGCGTGCAACGTCAGAAGTAACAACTAAAGTGGTAACGAGATCGGACCGCGACGATCGTAAAACAGAAACTAAATTATCCAAGTTGAAGGTCACTTTTTATCTCTTGAATTTATTTATCATCTATCTCATTTGAATACAGAGGCTAATGTATAAGTTATGATATCTTTGGATTTAAGGATCATGCGCGAGCCCAGGCATAAGCCTTAATCTTTATTTAAGGTTTAGGTGGAGAAGTTCGTAAGTCCAGACTGCACGAAGCCTGAACTCATCCCACTCAATTTCACTTCCAAGAAATAGAGATCAAATGGACCTTAGAACTTATCATTCTCCTCCATTATTACCATACCCACTAGCTTGAAATTCACCAATCAAATTGAATCTATGAATTTTCTATAGATTTCATTCTTAAATGTAAAAATTATAATAGAAAAGTTTACAAATAAAAATCTATGCAAAAATGACATCACTGAGAAAATGATGAGATGTCTATTCGTCTATTTATAGAATTCTGAAACTGTAGACGAACCTGCAGAATGGAGTGTTTGGATATAAACGAGTGTTGCTGTACTGTTGACCTACAACAATCCACTACTGCTGGCATTTGGTGGTGGTGGGAAGCGAAACGAATAAGTTCATTGTTGTTTTTTGTTTTCAGTGAAATCGTCCGTTTATGTGTTGCTTGCTACGTGCCTTGCTAGTGCTCCAACACAATAAAACGATCAATAACATCAATCGATTTCCTCCCTCATTTGTTTTGTTGCTTTTTCCGGTCGATCTATTACTGAAATTTTTCTTTCAGATTAAAACATTCTATCGATTTCAACAAGTATCAACACTGTTAGATTAGTTGTTGTTGTTTAGTGTTTCTAATTACATAAATAATTTATATTTTTCGATCATCATATATTTTTTTAAATTAGAATTCAATGAGGCAAAGAGGTCGCCTCATTTGAGACAGAGGTCTTTGTTTACTTTGTTATTGAGTTTCTTGCTGTAAATTTATGTTTTTTATACCATCATCACTTTTTTGTATATCAAAAAAATATCACAAAGTTAACATCATTTATTTACGGTATTTGCATTAGGAAAAAAATCAATACCCGTAAGAAAATTCACACGAAAATGTACTAGAACTCATCAATTTACTTTTATTGTCAAACTTTATCTTTCAAGCTTATAAATCGTCAAAAATCTTTAACCGAACCTTCGACATTATCGGTATTCCTCGAACATCACCGAATTTCGATCGATATTCTGAACCTCCTCTACTTTTTTGTTGCACTCTATTGAATGCGCATTGTAGCGCGATGACGTCATTCTAAAAAAGATCACATTTATTGCGTTTTGTATTATTTTACAGTTAGCTAGAAAAAGGAAAATGAAAATTAATACATTAGTTTTTTATTCATAGGGTTCTAAAACTTACGAGGTAGTGAGGTTAAAATATTGTTGACCTTAATATTTTTATAACAAACTGCTAAAAATTTTTATAACATTGTCAAACTGTTTTATTTCTTCGTTTAGCTTATCGTTGTTAAGAAACTATTTGATTTTTGAATAAATCTGTCATATTGGAATGTTTCCAAGTTGAAAAATGAAAAGAAATTTTACGAGTAAAAATGTAAACATTTTTCGACGATGTTTTTATTTACGTTAAGCGTTTATCAGTAAAGCGATGAGAATCAACGAATCTTATAAATATAGACTGAAATATGGACAGAAATCACAACAAACAAGTAAACAAATCACACGATTTGCAAGAAAACAAGCAAACAAACGAAACACTATAACCAATTTCTTTTTTCCATTTAAAAATAGCCTTGGAGGGCAGAGTGACTCAACGGCGGACGTGCCACAATGATACGCACACCCAAACCAAGTTTGCGGCCTACTCCAGGTCTACCATTCACTTCATCCTCCTGAGGTCAACAATACACTCCCGAGTGTTATAAATTAGAGCCATAAAAACCTGGGTAGAATAAATGGCATTGAAATGCTAACGGAGAGTGAACATACTGAACTATATAGATCAATCAGACTGGTATTCAATTACCTCAATATCAAGTTAAACTGCAAAGCGAAGCCACATAACGCATAAAGTTTGGCGTAGTTCGATCTAGAAAACATGGCTCATCAAATCTTAATTTCACATTTCATCCACAGATAAATTGGATCGATAGTGATGCTTTCTAAAACTACAACATTATAACTGAATGAACACCAAGTTCGAAAAGTGGCGCAATGGATAACGCGTCTGCCTACGGAGCAGAAGATTGCAGGTTCGAATGATGGGGAGAGCGTCGAG
>KN716181.1:0-23697 GCA_000816705.1 Dictyocaulus viviparus
TACTATATATAGTATAAGGCTAAGCACTGGAGTAATCCTTGTGGAGATGCGCTACCCAGTCATTTTTGATGTTATGATGGAGGTGATTTAGAGGAAGTGGTCTATACAAATGACTTTAAAGGATTAGTCTAACGCCAAGCTAGTACTGCTAATCTGATGACAATTCATCGACATTTAAATGATGGAAGGTCGGCTGGCTTAGGGCTTGTTATATAAGAAGTCTAGTGGCGCTGTGATGGGAGGGGCCACAGCGACAAGCGGGTTTCCTCCCAGACCCATCAAGCCTTACATTCCTCAGGGATCAATGAATTAGTACCAAAGTCGAGAATGGAAAGCAGCACTAACGTGGCAAACAAACTGTTTTTTTAACTCTGCTTTTAAACAAAAATTCGGAAAGCTTAGTTAACGCTTAAATCTTCTTTCCTTATTCTGATCTTATTCTGATTCTTTATTGCAAAATTCAGACAATGGTTGTTCTTCTGGTGCTTAATCATTGTCGAGTGAAACGATCAATTGGCATCTCAGTTCTGTCAAGTCGATATCAAATGGTGGAAAATATTAGTGTACTACGGATATTAGTGCAGGTTTTAGATTAAGCTTTCTTTTACCATAACATAGATGCTGTTCTTCTGTGAGAAAGTTGACGAAGACCAGCTACATCTCATTCAATTGTTAACGTTTCAAGTGTAATCCATTAATTGTTGAACAGGTTCTTGTTCTCAACGTCGCAGTCACGGTATTAGATGTCATATTCCAAATTGTGCTATCGATAAATGTTTTATTTGATAGATGGATGTGCAAATCCAATCCCAACTATTTAACATTCTATACCATATTAGTAGTGGTAATTTTTCTGTTTTGTTTCTGTTGATCATCAACTACATAGATAGAAAAAGCATTAAAATACTTTTTAGCTTACAAAAATAATGTGATATAAAGGTTTTTTTTTAGCTCTGCGTTGTATTCTCCTCAATAATTTCTTTCAGTTACGTGTTGCAATTCAAATATCAATTCCTTCTTCCATTCTGCTTCATCATCCATTCATCAGAAAATTATTCAACGGTAGATTTCATCGGGATCGTTATTCTCATGACATTCGGTGAATTCTGATCTCTTCTTTCCATATTTTCTTTCTTAACAACAATTACAGTATTTCGAGTTAGGCCCTCGATTTTGAGTGAAATGACCGCCATGTAATCAATAAGTGTTCATTTCAGAGTATTCAATAAGGTGTTTCTTATAAACGGCAGTACTCAAATATCGAATACCTATTTCAACAATCTTCGTATAATGTGGAAGTGATAGATGCTTTCATTACCAGTTATTCTTTGTGAAATAAAAATGTTTCATGAAAAGAAAACAGAAACTAAAGAAGTTTTCCAGAAATACGCAGTGAGAAGAAGGCAATGAAGAGCTGTTCATAGCCATTTCAGAAAATCAACGTCTTTTATTTACCGTTTGATTATTACTAAACAATCCTGTAGCTAACATAACTGATAACTTGTGAGCTTCTTTGGCTCATTTGTTCTCCATATTTATTGAGTCTGCATTCTACGTCAGGATGTTTTTATTCATTCGGTCAGCTTACAACGATCAGAAGAGCAGTGTTGTACCTTCTATTACTCCAATTTCTATGAATTTATGATATCAAACAATGTGCTCTTTGAATGAATTTAAAAACGAATAATATGAGCCAAACTCCTGTGTTTTAAGTTGTTCAACCATATGCTTGAGCTCTTTTCAATCCTTGTATGATGCACCTTCCAATTTGTGTTCTGTGTGATATCGTGGAAGTGATTATATAAGATCTTCCTCCCCATAATTATTTTAGCTGGCCATTTTTCTCTAGTGGATGCAGCTTATCAACCCAGATATCCATATATATTGTCGTCCACGGAGGTTTAACAAGTTTCGTAGGCCTTGGAAAGAAAGTAAACTGCTATCTGCACCTCCTACCACTAACGTTCGCGCCGTTAGAAAGTAATAGACAACAGAATTTTATCAAATAATGATCAGAAAAGATTTCAAGATCCTCAAAAATAATACAGAGCTTCAAATACGGATCCGTCGTTTAGTGCTCATCACTTATTCAGTTTTAAAAATCAACTTCTAGATGTGAGGTCAAATAACAAATAACTGTAATGCCTTCTAATTTTTGACGTTAATCTAATGTGTTTTAATACGGAGCTTCTAATCTCACTGGAAGAACTGCAGCCTCAGCTTCATAACTCTCTGAAATACTACGTTTTCCTGGATGACACATTTCGATATCGCAAGCTTTTCCCTTGATTTTCCACAACATATATATTGACAGATGAGGCCTTTAATATAATTGTAAGATATAACAATATAATAAAGAGATACAAATTAGATATAAATATGATTGTAAGCTTTGCTTTATCGTGTAAAAATGTTTGCTGAAAGAGAACGCTAGCTGATTGGTTTCTTGAATCGTCTAGTTATTTTTCAACTGGTGTTCAATCCAAACTATACGGTATTTCAAACGACTGGAATTTGTGAAACTAAGAAAATTTGCCTCAAATTTTCGTAATGTCTACTACCCTTCCTGATCTCTTTATCAAACAAATATTATACAAAAAAAAAAGTAAAGTGGTAATATAGAGAGTACTAGTCAGTGAATAAATGTGGCGATTTTGGCGATGAAGACTTCTGCTGCAAAATATTATTAACCTTAATTTATTCAACGATATAAATAAATTACTTAAGCCGGGAGGGATACGGTGGTATTGTTGTTAAGAACGCCATTATTAGTTTTTATGTATAGCAGTTTCATTACACAAGTTTGAAGCTTCACATTACTTCGAAGCTTATGCTTACGACGAATTAAAGCGCGCATTTGACTCTGTCATATGCCTCGAGTTATGCAACTCTTCAATCTAGCTTGCTCATCTTCAGTTTCATCATCACAGCACGAGTACATGGCTTAGTCATCCAAGTCTGAGGATGAACTCGCTCAAGGGCTAAAACACCTACATCATTCTGCCATTGTTCTCTAATTAACATAACGAGTAACTTATATTTGATATCATTCTAGTACATAAGGTTAAAACTCGGATTGAACTCAACAACATCACAAACAAACATTCAACGTTTCATATCAGGCAACCTATTCAAATTACTCTGAACATTCTTACAAAGAATATAACGAATACATCAGCTCAAACTACTGAGTTGCTCAAGGATTTCAGTTACATTTCCTCACTGTTTTCTACAGTATAGTTATTTTGAAAAATGAAGCGACAACACACTTACCATCTTGATAAGTGATGTACAACTACTAAAAACTGAATGTAATCCTCTTAAACAGAATGAAGCTGACGATTAAAAAAGTCTATGACGTCGTTTTTCAGCTTGTTTTTTGTGCTTCAGAGTGCGGAAAAGAGATTATATATTGATGGAGCACTATCACAGCTAAATGGTCTAGGTGATACTATGATTTAGCACAGCTTCTCAAATATGTGACTAGTTCATTTAGTAGACAACAAGTATAATCATGCTGAAAGAAGGTACTGAGTCATTTTGGACACATTTCTTATGCACTACTGAGGCTAAATATTCGACTTGTTTTATTTAGACATCGATATTGAATGAATTACAGCTTGCTGTTGAGCAGTCCTCACATGAGCATGCCTTGCGAGTCCTAAAAACCGTGATCTTTAGAGCACGAACTCAAACATTTCTTGAGTTCGTAAATTTTCGTTATCTCATAACAAATCACAGATTCACTTCCAGCAATGGTCGTCTTGAAGTACTGTGCGTTTACAGCCATGAAAAACTTTTGCTGTTGATCAAGCGTGCAAGGTGGTTGAATCGGTCAATGCGATGAGTGACAGATTATCGTTACACGCCTAGCTAAAGCTACTAAGACGTGCTACTACACCTCATAACACTTAAACATTAACTCCAATTTGAAGTAGAAAGAAAAACTGAGGGATGCAATAGTGTAAAAGAAATTATACGGTGAATCATCATATATATTTAAATAGAATCTATTTGTATACGAAATATCGATTATAAGAAATCGTTGCACGTTATAAATCCATTCGGTTCTGGACTGAACACAGTAGTGGAGTGGCGATCAATAGAATGGTCAAAACACTTCTTTATAAATTTTTAAAATGCACTTCCCAGTGCGAATTTAGTGAAAAATTCAATAATATTCAAATAATAATGAAACTCGTTGCATTTTTTGAATGGGTTAAATTTCAACACAAAAATTAACTGTTTTTGTAAAGTATTTTGTATATTATAAATACTGTTATAAAGTGGGTGCGCTGGCGCAGTGGTGAAGGTGCGACGGTAACACGCCAGCCCGAATTACTTCGCAGCCATACCTCAGACCTATCAAGTTCGCAATCCCTCAAGTGTTGGCAAATTGGTGCCAGAGAAATCTGAATGAGATGAACAGCACTGTCTTGGTGAGCAGTGCTCAACTGAAGTCACTGTATAGACAAGGCTCGCACTCAACCACCTCACGACATCACGTCAAACGCGAGTGCATAGCGCCACAACGAATTGATCAACGCCAAAGCTTATCTCATCTTATTTCAATAAAAAATATCAAAAGATATAGCACAAAATCTGGAATAAACAGTATATTGATTATTTTTTTAGCAAATCAAAAATTTTCTCTATGTTTTTTTTCGCCCCATTTTCACAATTGTTTTTAAATGCAGATTAATTGGAATAAAAATTTTTCACTAAGCCAATGGATTGGCCTCAATAGTAACTATCGCTGTTCACTCATTTTCTTATTATTTAGTAGTTTATTTTATTAAATATTCTAAGTAATTCGACAATTTGCATAAAATTTAATATCGCGAAAATCTGAGGAAATAAAATAAACAAAGAGAATTTACAATAGTTTTATCATCGTAGTACTGCTAGTATTACGACTTACTTATTAAAATCTTCAAATTTTATGAAATAACAGAGAATTGAAGTAGAATAGACATTATTGATTGATTTTTTGATCTATCGAAAAATGGAAAACAAACGATGAAATTTGAGAAATTATGATTTCAGATTTGAAGACCAGAGTGAAAACGGGTGCATTCTGAAGTCTTTCCTGATATTTTAAATCGCCTCAAAGTTTTTGAAATGGTTTCGAAGTTGTTTGATTTGAATTTCGCTCTACTATTCCTCATAAAAACTCTATGAGGTGATTGTTCTTCCTTAAACATTGTCTAAAAAACAACTCTTGAGGCTTTTCATGGCTTTTCGTCTCTGATGTCATTAAGTTCCTATAGGTTTACTAAGGCGCTGAACTTCTTCAGCACAATGAATGATCGCATAAAACGAGATGATCGTTGTGAGTGGAGGAAAAAAACGAGTTTTTTCAAGACGTTGTGACTGGAATTCTACTGCTCGTCAGACGATTGCTATTCAACGCCTACATATCAAATTCACTATTACGAAGACGTGAACGCGAATAAGTACAGCTGTTATTTGAAGCAAAGAATTTTAATATTGTAAATTTTATTTGTATTCGAATTTTATTTCAGCTTTGAATTATTCGTAATCGATTGTTCCTTTCTTCCTATTTTATTCTAAATAAAAGAAAAATAAACGGTTAGAATAAAACTAAGTTTTAAAATCAACATAACGAATCGTTCTTCTATTAACTAAATCGTATTTTATCAACAAGATAAGAAAAAAACTGATAAGAATCAATCAATTAACAAAAAATCGATAAATCTGAAAAATATCCATTATAAAATAAAGCACTCAAAAATTTACATTGATTTTGTTTTTACAATAACTTTGAATAAGGATGAGTGTTGATTAATCCCTTCTGGCGTGATGCGCCTACACGTTCGTGTTCAACGTGATATCGTTGAGGTCAATGAGTCCGAGTTTGATCTAAGCATTGACTCGAGTACATCACTCTCTATTGTGTCGATGCTGTTAATTTCATTCATGTTACCGATCCAAGAATGATGATATGATTTGTAGGCCTAGTCGCGGTCGCGAACCTGATTCGTCTATCGTGTCACTGTGGCACCTCTTCCTCCTTCTCCTCCACTGATCCCCACGTCCCTTACAACTCTGCATAATTGGCAAAACAACTTTTTTTAAGCTAATAAGATCTAGTAGAATGAAATTCCATCTAGACGCAAAAGCTTTTATTGATTAGTCGAGAATTGTGGTTCGGTTTTTTGAATTCGTTCTTGTTACGGTATTCGAATTCGAATTCCAGCATCGAATAATTCATGAAAATACAAATCCAATTTCATTTACATTTTAAAGTTTTTGTTTAGTCGATTTTTTTTTCGTCCATAAAAAAAACGCATTATTTAGATTTTCATGTAAGAAAATTGTATTGCTAAGAGAATTCGATAAGAAAAACAAACAATTTGTTTACTAATCGCATTAGAAGTATTTTTTTAACGGCTTGAGGTAAAAATTTACTCAAATTTTCTTCCATACAAGTAGTATTAGTTAAATTGTAGAGAAGATATTTGTTTTAACTCACTTTTAAGCTTAAGCTTAATCAATTTCGTTATCAAAATCAGTAGAGATGAAAAGTTTCTAAGGAAAATTCTTACTCTTCTTCCTCCTCTTTCGTTTTACTAATCAAATTTTTATTGCTATATTTTGTCTTTTTATAGTAATAAAATTGTATTAAAATTTTAATGATCTCCCTTAGAAGAAAGGAAAATTTTTTATTGTTTTTTCATTTTTTTTCTTTTACTTTTTTTTTCTTCTACTTCTTTGTGTGATAACCGGAGAAAATATTGAGAAAAAAACTTTACAAAAAAAAAATTTTTCAAAACAAAAAATTTTAGCGGCTTTAATAACACGGTTTTTTCTAGAATCTGAAAAATTATCGGTTTTAATATAGTGTTTTATGCTAAAAAGGAAATCTATTCAAAAGCGAAATTTTTCGAAATCAAATATTGATTCGTAGATCAAGAAACCTATTTAATTGTTTGAATTTTGATATAATCAATTTTTTTTCTTTTTTTTTCATTTGATATAATCAATTTGAAGACTTGCTTTTTTTTCTTTTTTCTAAAATATTACAAAAAAATGCAAAAATATGATAATGTTCTTATCATTTTTTTCTTATAATATTAGACTTCTGCATTAAAATTCTGATGTGTCCTGTAAAGATTCTTCAAAGTCGATGTTTTCAGAGATTTAGAATGAAATTTAATATTATAATATCCCTCAATGAGGTAAACATAGTTTTACTCTCAAAGCTTTAAAAGTACACTTTCTTTTCGATGCTCACATCCGATTAGCCTCGTTCATAATCGAATATCTTTAAGCTTTTGAACCTCTTCTTTACCAGCAGATACCTCTCTTCAGCAGAATAATATTTAAGATAATTTTATTGTTTACAGAAACTCATGATCTACCGAAATTATGCAGAAAAACGGATAAAAGCTTGTTATTTTTATACCATGACCAGTTTGTGAAATTTTTTTTAACAACATTTGAAAAAAAAAATTGCCGTAATCACCTCAAGGTCAGTCAGAAATTTTGTTTTAATACGATCTATTAATTTTCACGAAAAAATACCGAGTGTTTTTTCTTCTTGATGAAAAACCTGAAAGGTTTTTTGAATTTCAATAAAACTTTGATTATTTTTGTATAAACTCACTGTATGCTTCTCGTTTATCTGAGGAACAAATAATTTGACTGAGTAATATTTTTCATCTTTGATCTTCGATTATTTTTACGACAAACTTTCATTACAGTATGACATAAAGTGGAAAAAAATATTCACAGTATAGCGATCATAACAATGCCGATTCCGTACTGATTTTGTTTACTGATGTTCATTGAGGGTTTTTATCAATGGTTTTGTTGGCCACTGATAACAACCTCAATGATAACTAGCAAACAGAAAAATTTCCTCATCAGAAGACGTCAGTGATTGAACTAAAATAGAACGAATAGTACTGATAATATTTTGAACATGATATGATAACGGGACGCATTCAAGCTTTTCGAAATAAGCTTTAATGAATTTGAATAGAATTTAACTATGCATTTTTTGTGAGTTTTTATTTCATCGAGGAAGACGACGAAGATCTTATGGATAGAAGAAAAAAAGAAGGTAGAAGGTCACTTATCGATTATCGGTCAAACAGAACATTGTTATTTTTGTACTACAAAATCACTTTACTTTCTACTCTGCGAAGTTCAAATGTATTTGCCCGTCACTCTTCTACATCCTCAGTCCTCGTCAACGAGGAAAAATCAGAGCATTTACCATTATCGATGCATTTATCATCAAATCTATTATTACATTTGTATACCAATAGCTAATACTTCAATATGATGTTTATAAGTTTGAACGTTTTCTTATAACTCATTAGTTGAGTGATTTGAACAATTTTTTGTTGTTTTCAGGATTTCTCCAACAATTCCATTTCGAATGATTTCTTTATATAAAACGTTGATCGTTGTACCTCATAATGTGTTGTACCTCATTATTGAGTTTGAGTAATTTAACTCTTAATATGACATGTACAGTACTTCCATGTAGACGTTTCGCTGTTATCCACGAAAACCCGAACTACAGCAAAGCGGAAAACATTCTCAAGTTTGCGTTATGAGTATAATAGATTGATTGTGATTTGCTAATATAATCGTTCCATCTAACAGGTTTCCCCTCAGCAATACTGATTCTCTTCGAGACATTCGACGTCAACGCTGCGTGTCATACAGCTAGCAAACCTAGTAGGTAAACATAAACAAGTCGTTCACTTTGAAAACAACAACTTCAAGCGGATGATACGTTTCCTCTAGCAATAGTAGATATGTTAAACGGAACTCGAAACTCAATCCAGACCGCTATGAACTGTTTCTGATCTACGATCTATGTTAGGGCTGAAATATAAATAAACACAAACGTTGTATTTATAAGCATAATAGCTTCTTCATATGCATGATATTTTCAAAGAAAAAAACTTACACTCCATTGTTTGTATGCCGCTAAATCTGAGTGAATATTCAGATTCATAATAAATAGAAAGTAATATGTTAACGATATTTCCTCAGAGTGTCATATTTTTCTTTGGGCTTTTTTACCTCAGACTGTTTTTGTCATTGCCAAAAACATGTTTACGTTTGTCGTATTACACACATTATTATCGATACATAAGAAAATTTTATGGTTTTATAAGCGGTAATAAATTAATTACTGTCACTGCAGTAACGAGTTCTTCATTAAGAGTTTTACAAAACGTCGATACTCAATTGTTTATTATTTGAAATTGAATCACTTATAGTAAACATCCATTCGTTTAAATGACAGGCTCATTATTCTTAGAAAAAAGCTCAATCGATTTCACAAGTAACCTTATGAGTTAGTAGAAGTTTGAGGTAGAAAGTACACTGACTCAGAAGTAATCACGAAGTAATTGTTGTTTGTTGTTGTTGTTGTTTTTGTTTTTTGATGTTTTATGATCACATAGATTCAATTGCGAAACATGTCACTCATTTCATGGTGACTGGATGAGTAAATAAAAGTAAATGAATAATACAACCGCCTAATAATATTTTTATAATAAAAATACAGAACAACACGGATTTTGTTTTACTGAAAACCTATGAAAAAATCGTTAGCAACGATTACGGTATGAGTGAAAAATTCTGGAATACTCATAGTATTACATCAACCGATAGTTCAAGTAGAATGAGTGACAAACTGGAAATCCCGAGGCAAATATGATCACTCACTTTTTAATCGCTTGAATATTCCTTAAGAAATATTTTAATGTATTCTAGAGTTTCAACAAAATTCGAAAACATATAATTCTTTATGAATTCTAATCTAATTAACATTAAAAAAATACTCGTATCGATTTAAATTCTTAATGTATTAAGTTAAATAAATTTTCTTCAACTTTACCGTTTCTTGTTAGTGAATATAGACGAAGCATACAAATTTGAATTATTGATTTTTCTGTCAACTATAAAAAGATAATATGAGGCATATTAGATCAAAATGACTTCCTATTTCTACAGTATATGAGTTAATAACAAAACTTGAAGCTTCAAAAATAAAAACTCAGAATCGTATCTAACTGAATTCCAGCCTTATGCTCTACCGATCGCTTTATCAAAGTAGTTTCCGTTCGGCTTTGAACTGAGTCTTTCAGTTTTTTGTTTCACACAGCACCACCAACAGGCTGTGATATAGAAGCTTTGATATTCTTTCAGTAAAAATACAATGTCCTGAGGCTAAGTTAGAAAATAAAAATAGAAAATATAACAACTTACATGGTTATCACATCATGAGAATCCTGTCATTGTCGATTTCAATTCCCCTATCAAAGTGAAAAACGAGACGTGGGCGGGGTTATTATGTAGCCCACACAGCTCGTCGTACCACTTCATGAGGTGTTGAGTTTCACTGTGTGCTTCTATTTGTTTTTTCTTATCTAAGAATATTAAAGTAGTTATTATCAATTGGATTGCTTATTTAAAATGATTCGTAGAGTCTAGTTCATTTTTAATTTTTCTTCAGATCATTTATTTAGTCAACAAAATGAATAACAGAACATAAATATCATAGAAAATGTTTGTATGTTTTGAAAAATTTAAATTAAAATAGCTTTATTTTTTATAGTGTTCTATGAACGAACGTTTTTTTCAGTTATTTTTTATGTGGTCCAGTACTGATACGATCACTTATGCAGCTTAGATGTTTTAGAAACGCTTGCAATGCTTCAGTGATTAAGTAATTCATAAAATTTGTAGCACAAGAATCTTTTGAAACACGAACTCGTCCTTTAATCAGACGCTAAACTTCATCTGATAAATCAAGCCATTCAATGATGATTAGGATGAGGAAGATCCTACCGAAATGAAAAAAGCATTATCTGTATGATATCGTTAAGGAAAGGTGTGTAATATTTCGTACCATTAGTCTTCCTCACTACTTGCGATAAAAATTACATTTTTTGTTAGACGTCATAATAAAGAGGAAAAAAAAATACTCGTAGATGAGTCACACGTCATGCAAACGTCGATGGAAAACAATCGACTTCCGATATAAAAATTCATCCTGAAAAAACAGAACTGTTCATTATTTTCGCTGGTAGAACTTTAAGGATATTTAAGGACACTACAATTTTATTATTTTTTTTAATCAACACAACTTAAATCATAGATCATTTCTTATGTTTATCAGTCGTCGTCTCTATTTGTTCTATGAAAGTGCTATCTTCATCCGTAGAACAACTATCGTCCATATTGAATACGAGCAAATTTTACGAGTAAACTCCGAGCTGAAATCATTATAATATCGTTACATGTCATAACATGTCATGTCGGTTATTGAGGTACATTAATACCTCAATAACTCTCTGTAATAATAAGGTATAAATAGGTTCTCATCATGTGTGATTATCATTCTACCACCATTTCTTCTTTATTTCATTTTAAACTGTCTACATATTTTATATTTTCGTAGTGTTTGGTCACTCATATTGTTATTGTGTTATCACGATCAGTATCAAATTGAGAAACATCATCACTAAGGATTTAACTTGATCGATTATTTTCCTCAAATACGAACTCTGTTTTCGTTCTATTAAAATTTTCTTAAACTGTTGCCATTGCTATTGCGAAAAGCTTATGTAAAATTGTTCAGTGTCTGCTTGTAACTTTTTTTTTTCCAATGAGGATCGCTAACAAATTGATGTGGTCAGAACTGGAACTTCGTAAAACACTAGTTGAAATTGCTTCACTTTTAGCTAGCTTTAATAAATTGCATCTAGCTGTCCACAGACATTCATTCATACTTCTTGTATTCAGCTTCATCTTTCAATGCTTTTTTCATATTCGTAAACAATCGTAAACACTCAATTTTTCTTGAACACAGACATTCTAGTAGTTCAGTCGATAAAAAAAACTTTAAAAAAAAAGTTATATTCTTCTTTTGTCCCATCAAATGGACAATCGTAAACATTGAACTCAAAAAGGATGGACATTAAATTGTTACTGTTGGATCGTCGCAATTTTGTTGTTCTCTCATCTCTATGGGAGATTGATTTGTATGTGAAAAAAACACTCAAAAAAGAGGAAAACAATCAAGTGTAGGAGATTAAAAGTTTAGTAGACTCCCTCGTAGATGAAATTCACTTTCAGCAACGATCTTATTTCCTCAAATAATGCATTTCACATGATGTGAAAGCCAGTCTGCTTAAAAGCATTTCGAAATCGGTTTTTCTAGAAGTTCTCACTCCAAATGAAATTCATTTCTCAATTTCCTCCTCTACCTCACTAACATTCATTTTGACCTCGGAAAAGATTAAGCATTTTTGATAAATATGTCTTACATATCATTAATGCAACACAACGATGAATACGTTTTGAAAGAACATAGTAAACATATTAATTAAGATGTGTTTCCGTTTCTTTTCATTGGCCTTGACGATTGACATTTATTGAAGTGATCAGTTTGAGATGTCGTTTACCGTTCACGTTCTTCTCGCATGAGTGTTAATCGTTCGAGATAACATTGTTGTTCTTCAGATGCCGCCAACTGTTGAAGCAGAATTTGATGCGAACGTGATAGAGCAGGTATTCTGTTGTTGTTCATTTCATTTTTTCCCCGTCAAACAAAAGAATCGTAGGTTCGGACACAAGTCTCGGATATTCTGCATCCTCGTTACGACACCTATTTCAATATTCTTCGATGGTTGAAGTCGTACGAATTCAACGTATCAAAAACCGTTTACAATCTCCGAAAACATTTGAAGTTTCGAAAAGAACGTCATTTAGATGAGGACGCTCGTGGTCTACAACGTTCTGCGGTCTGTCATTTTCCCTTCAATATTTTTCAATAAAAATACTAATTGTATGATCATCTACAGGTGGCTGCAGAATATGCCCCAATTTCTATAGTCGGACCGAATCGAAAAGGAGGTGATCGCCTCATTGTTGTAGATCAATGCGGTAAGTGAAAGGTGCTATTTTTTTTTGTAACACCAACAATATGTAAGTTTTCCTAAAACCACTCCCTTAACCTCACTGTTGTGAGGAATACCTCGACGCACTATTTTTGCAGCTTTTCGAACCAAGTCAAAAATTTCACTTTCTCATATTGTACGCTTTGAAATTTTATGTGTATGATTACGTATATGAAAGATTTTAGGTAAAGTTGATATTGGTGGATTAATGAAATCAATTCAACCGACAGAATATCTACATCAACTCTATAGAAATTTTGAAAAGATCCTCTCATTGATGATGGAGGTTTGGCTTTTTTTTCTTTTTGTTTCTGCTTTTTGTACTTCGATTTTCATCGCTTTCGATGCAGCATGAACGTTAAGCTTAGTTTATTATATTTACATTGCTGTGATGACCTTCAAGAACTCATCGTCTTCTCATTTGCAATGAACTCGTTTAGATGGAAGCGAAAACAGGTGTACAGTGCTATGTATATTACATTTTTGACCTTGACGGTTTAAGCTTTGATCCAACGTTACTCGGTGTGATAAATGGTAAGTATTCTGGAGTAAGCGCTAAAAGCAACACATTTTTATTTTCAAATTGGATTTTTAGATTTTTTTAAGCTTCGTGAAATTTTAAAATTTTTTCATAAGTGGTTTGTTGGTTTGTATGTTTTTCGGTTGTCTATTAGCGATTTAGTGACTCGATAGAGAGGACAAAGATTAGCTAGCTTGAAAAAATCATCCAAATTTCAAAGAGTAGTGAAGCTTAGTCTCATGCTCTCAAGTTTTACCTGGAGAATCTTATTCTTAATAAGTAACATATGAAAATTACGTGAGGCAAAGAACTACTGATGATGTATTTGAGGACCATTTCGCGTCTCTTGGCAGCTGATTGGACAACATTATCGAGAAGTCATTGGACGATTTATAACTGTCAACACTCCCAGCTATATCAATGTATTATGGTAAATTTTTTAAACACCTCAAATTCGCTAATTCAAGTACTTATTATCAATACTCCGAAATGATTCATTACTATTAAAGTAGTGCTGACCGAGAAAAATATTTCCAACAATAGGTCTGCTCTGTCTCCATTCGTGCCTGAAAATGAAAAGAGTCGAATCGCACTCACCGGTAAAAATTGGAAAGAGGAAATTCTCGAAGTTGCCGATGCTGAATGTTTGCCTGAAAAATATGGAGGAAAACTCTGTGATGATAAAATAATGAGGTTAGCTTATATCCTACATTTTTTACTTAACTGGTTTTGTCAACAATGGTGAAGAAGCAGAACATTTTTCAAAAACTAGAAAAAAGTCGATGAATACCATTTTATGCCTCTCTCATGACACTCGCCATATGATTTTTCAATGGTCCCAGCACGAAACCATTATTTTTCTCGTTACGGTCCAACTGTAATTTTTGACATTTCATTATAAGTACTTTTTATTAATAAGTATGCCAATGTTGAAGTACTGGAGTCATACAGTAGGACACCCATATCACTAGTGCTATTAAAAAACTAGGTCAATTACGATTAAATTAATACTCGTGTGTAAAATAATTGATTTTCTGATAATTTGAAGTAGATTTGGTATTATTCAGAAATCCGAAACCTGTTCCAAAAGGAATATATTGGCGTCCGAGAACGGGATATCCAAGCCTCGCTGCCATGCACCGTATCTCAATACCTGCAGGTATTTACTATTTGGACTCGTTTGAGAGGAATAAGTTACAGTGGATTTCTAAGTGCTAGGTTGTATATAAGGGAGAAAACTTATTTGATCTCATTTCAATAAATTATTTATAAAGTAAACCACATATAACGAGATAAATTAGCATATAAAGTTAGAGCTCGACTAGAGTTTATTGAAATAAGAAGTCGGGATTTGTTGAAGTGTCATCTGCAAAGGAAGACATATTTTCTCGCCCATATGCTCGTTGAAGAATTCAATTGAATCATCAGGATCTTCAGCATTCATGATATTCATGAAAGAATTACTTAAGAAATTTTTAAAGTTGTATCGGTTGGGAATTCAAATGAATTGTAGTACGGTTCTTGTTGGTAGCTTTGATTGCACCAAACTATAATGGAATCATTTTTACTTTTCACAATGCTTCTCAGCTTGAAGAAGCCTCCAGTCACACGCCTTTTCAAAAGCATTTATTGTTTAAATTGAAAAAATAACATAAAAAACAACAAAATTCTGTTGCAAATAATTAACGCCATCACACCCATGTGACTAGTGAATCGGACATTTCAATATTTTGATCAACGAAGTTTTTTTATTTTTGAATGAGTTTTCTAAAAGATTTCAGGACCTTGGAAAAGTTGTACTACCACTGTTTTAACTATAAGGAATAGAAACCTCCCCCTGCGGGGATTGATCGTGAAGCTTTGAAATCGTAGACTGAATTCTTATAGCAAATTTTTGACACCTATTCGTTTGACTAAGAGAAAATTTAACTGAAACAATTACAAAAAGTGCATTTGAAAACTAATATTATTTTGAACAGGTAATTTGAAGCTGTTTAAAAGAAAATCCATTCTTTTAGCAAAGACAAGAACATTGATATATCATGTGCAAGCCAATACGGACCTCCTTTTCTACTCACAAAATGACTCTGACATTACATTTTCGTTTTACTACTCTGAAAATGAGGTCAGTTTTTTGTTTGTTATGATGATATGTCTATCCAATACCTACGCAATAGGAACCATGTCATTGTTAGTAGTCGCTTGATTCGATCAGAAACCGGAACCAGTCACACAAGATGGAAGACAGAAAACATGAGAATGCTTCTGAACAGAAGCATGATACCCAGAGCCACCAGCTATTTGAATAGAATAGGGAAAAACTTCCAAAAAGCGTATTATTTTGGTTGCTTGAAGATTTCAATTGATGAAGACAATTTGGATTTTAAGTGTTTTTTGTGATTTTAGTTTGAATCATTGTGCCACTTTTCTATTTCCTATTTTTCATTAACAGCTTATCCCAACAGCTTTTGCTATTTGCCTCATTCTATGCCTTCAATTTCATATGAATATTCGATTATTTGCTCATCCGATCATCCTGTCATCCGTTTAATTTAATCGCTGCGAATTTTCAAATAGTGAGCGTGATGTTTCAACGGAAATCTCTGACCTCAATGTCAAGAGGTGTTAAGCCGCGCAAGTCGCATTACGGTTCCATGGCGATTATGTCAAAGACTTTCTACGACCGTGATTCGTTTACACTTTCTCTCTCACAGAACCAGTATGAAACCAAGTTCCGTCGTTCCGTTTATAACTGCTAAACACTTAAAAATGGATTTCTACAAAAATTCCTCATACTGATTCTCGAAAAAAAAATGAGACAAGGGTTTCTACCTGTAAGAATTTATAATTACGAGTCTGAGGTACAAATAACTGTCAGTAGTCAGCTGCACTTAATCCACTACTATGTTATTACATTATGTCGAAAAAGCTGAAAATAGATGAGAAGCTTCCCCGCGCTCTTTTTACTTATTCATACAAATTCTTATTCTCCTTGTCCACTGCGTTCACCTTGGCCTAACTTAAACTAGATGTGTATAGAGGAACATAATGAAACCACTCCTATATGATATTGGTGTGTCCATATTTCAACAATCTGCTTTATAGAATATTCCTGAAGACGAGTGCGAAGTACTTGTACCACCAGTTCAAAAGTGCGGTTTACCTGCTATGGATCTCTACGATATGCGAGCTGAACGTACCGGATACTACTACCTCAAGTTAGTGTGACGTTTTCTGTTCTGAGTGAAATCGATCATATGATTCTTTTATGAGCAATTTTTCAAAATCTCAACTATTTTATATCGTTGTCTTGAGCCGTTGAGGTTGTATAGGCATTCAGCTCTCAATGATTGTGATTGATAAACCACGATCGATATTCCGTATAGTAGAAGAGCGTGCCCTCATCAGCTGCTTAGGTGCTTCGTCTAACGAAATTCAATTATTTAATCTATCTAAGGCTTTCCTTAAAACCTTAAAATTGATTCGTATTTACATCTTGCGTAGAAAACTGTTCGTTCACCAAAACTTTCCAAAAAAGCGATTCCAACCCATTTCAATTTCAGTACACCTCATTCATTTATGACAGTAATTGTCGCACCTCAAAGCGACAACGTTTCTATTTCCAATAGAATTTTTCACATAAAGGCTAAATAATATTAATAAAAAAGTAATCTTACTAGTTGACGTGAATTCTGAGTATAAAGCTAAATAACTAATTAAACTAAATTAATTTTTTAACTATTAATTATTAATTAAATTATTAACTAATAATTTAACTAAATTAAAAGTCGCTCGGAAAAGGGCCAAATTCTAAAGTCATAAAATCTCATATGAAGCGAATATGTAGACGTGATTAAGTCATCAGAAAACAAGCTAGTAAAGAATCCATATCCCTAGGGGAGCTTTACAGTATGTAATAAATCTGTAATCTTTATCGCATACAGTATTCCAGATTGGCAAATGATGCTGCATGGCTTTTTCCAACCACATACAAGTTGATTGTGCACGACAAATCTGGCGGTGAAATCAAAGCGATTAATCAGGACGAGAAATGGATTAAGCACGGTGTGAAATCGAAATAGACCATATTTCTATGGCAATCGAGAATTTGTACAAACTTACCCAAATGCTCCATGAAACTGGTAGAAATTCTCTATGATCTAACCCCCTTCGCGAATTGTATTTAAACATGTGAAGAAGAAACAAATGAAATTGAAATTTTTACTTTGGTTATCTATGTTATCTATGGTAGACCGCCACCGCTCTTACGTTCATCCAATATTTGTACTTGCGACGATCACGTGACACAGGCCTGATGACTGATTTGATACATTTTTATTCATCCAATTCATTTTATCTAGGAGCACGTGGCACAGTGTTTGTAGTAATGTGTAGGTCCCATAAGGTTTGTGGCCGCTATCCTTCTGAAGTCGTAGCATGGCTCCATAAAAACGTAGGCAAGATAAAAATTTGACTCGAAGAGTGATCAAACCGAGTCACTGTATAAGCGAAGCTCACATTAAATTACGTCCACGATATCAGGTTGAGCCTCAAACGCGTAGGCGCATCCAGTAACGGCGATTGGTCAACGCTACAGCTTATTATTTATGCCATATACAATATGGATTTAATGAGAATGTCACTAAATAGCATTTTTATTCAACTATTACTTGAAACAGTTGCAGATTATGACGTGGTTTGTTTCTGTGTTGAAATTTACTGTGTGAATCTTTGCTTTAAACAGCATGAGGTTATGATGAGTAGTTCGTATTTTTGTACTCAATTTTCTTTGAAGCTATTGCATTCTATTTAATAACCGGAAGGAGTGCAGTGATGGATGTGGCGTAGTAATTCGGAAGCATTTCAATTTGACCCGTTGATCGTACCTGAATAAATTCACGATCAAATAATAAGAATACTACCTTTGTTATGAATATTTTTAAGTTCAGCTTCAGATGAAGATATAGAGGCTGACTGTTTAATGAACTGACATGCTCCAAATCTTCCAATCGTAAGGATTCATTAAGCACGAGCAACGTGCGTATACCATGACTGTTACCAAATTTCACGTCACTATTTACGCTGAAATTAATTTTAATTTTATTTTTAATTTTGACTAAAATAAACTTCATTACAATTTTGACAACTCAAGGCTTATTATGATTGAGTTATGATTTTAACGAAATCACAGCTAAAACGACTTGAGTGAGTAGACAGGAGGTAAAGTGGGACTGACTAAATACCAATAAGCTTACCTGCTACAAATCATCATCGTTCGATTTTCTGTAATATTCCATTTATTTTTAATATAGTCGAAAACTGGTTGGTATGGTTTACCAATAATAATTGCTTCTCTGGTGGATGCTTTGCTTACAGCGGCAACAATGGCACCTATAAAATCATCTTACAATCCGAATTTCTTTGAGAATTCTACAACTGTATTGTCGAAGAAATCTACACAGTCTTTTCGTAGAGGTTCATCAGTACTAGCTCTAGAGTTTCATTCATTAGTTCACCAGTACTAGATTATCTTATTTCGTTTGAAAATAAACACGCAATTGAGCCTCATCACCAGTGTTAGAGTCTAAGTAGAGGTTGACACCAAAAAGCGAAAAAGTAAGCCATAATACTTCAGCAATTCACGTAAACAATGTTACAGTAATTGTCTTGCCTGCGTCTGGTACTACGATGTCTTTCCTCTGACAGCTAAACGTAGCATCGTCGTTAGTGGCGAGGAAAAGACAGTTAGGATTCTTAAGATAATTTGCCGCTTTCATCATTTTTTTATAATTAAAATTCTTGTCAAAACCAACAATTACAGCTCCAACGTCTTCTACCTGAAACACTAGTGTTATACTTGATTTTAAAAGAATTCTTTTTGATTTTTATAAGTGATTAAATGGTTAAAATCGCTCAACAATAAAATAGCTTCTGTTAAGTAATAAATCGTAATCAAATCAACGCACAATATTTCCTGTTGTTTTTCAAAGTTTATAAAGTTTATTACTTCATTGTTATTTCATTTCCTTATTTCGTCTAGCCTCCCAGATTTTCTACCGCCTCAATGTGGCTGGTAGGTGTTCCTACGACTCCCACCTCGACATAGCCAATAGTAAACCTGCCAAGAATTATCACCGTCTTGATGAAAGTCACATGCAGGAACAACTCTATGAGGGCCGGTGTCGGTCCATGGTGAAGTCTAATAGACGGAATTTTGCACTTCAACGGTTAGCGTGCGAATAGCCAAACCATTATGATAATGAAAGGTAGTGGTAACTCTTTTAGAGTCTAGGTTCTATGATTTCTGAACTGCATTATGGAGAGCTTCTTAATAATGAAAGAACATGATGGATTTTGGAGCTTGATGGAGCTAATAGAGTAAAAATAAAAATATATGATATAATGAGGTCTCACCATTTCTTATTCTTTATACATCAAGTACTGCTGATCTTGCAGAGATCTTTGATGCTAATCTATCTACACCAGAGGGATGATCGGTTAGGATCGGGAGACCGATTAGATCAAACCTGATTTCTGCACATCACAGGGGCACCTCCACTATTGTGCCCAAGCTAATGATATCATAGATATATTGAATTATAATCGCACTATTCTGAAGCTTTTAATTAAAATTCTCCAAATTAACTCATTTAGTCACATTTACTGATAGATCGGTATTGAAGACAACAGCTTCAGTTCCGGAATGTGATAAGAGGTCTGGTCCCTCTCCAAAGTACTTGATACCTAGACATAGAAAAAATATAATTACTTTAAAAAAACCGCAACAGCTGTTTTTTTTTTCTAACTGCATATCTTACAGCTGAGAATACTACTTTCCTCCTAAAAATTTAAGGCTCTTGTAAAATGGAGTTCAATGTTGCACTTCCTACCGACATTTCTCTTTTGTACATACCAGCATTTGCAAGATCATCTTGCACACCTTCTGCTGCAATTAAATAAACTACTTTCTGTTTGAAATTTGGAGTATTTTTTATGTATTCAGCTGCAACCAATCCTGGTGTTACAATTTGCTCCTGCAAAAAAAGAACCATTTAAAAACCGCAAGAAACCATTATCGTAAGCTATTCTGTGAAAAATGAAGGTGGACTTCAGTCTTAAGCTGTTTAAAGAGCAGCATGGAATTTTAGCTTCATTAAAGCATTCCCGTTACATGTAGAGAGACTTAGATTAATAACGACTGCCATTTCTTTCGTATATAGGTTATTATTCATTAGTGGAATCAGAACGGTCGATGCACTCACCCTGGTCAATTTCGAACTGAATCTATGTTCTTTAAGCTTCTGTTCGTGATTTGCTCGTGTTTTCGTAGTGTCATTTGTTAGTATGATCACTTCCTTTTCATTCTCAAGCAGTAGGTTAATTAAGCTGGAAGCTTCGAGTATGACACCATCCCGAAGCCAAAGCAGTCCTGCAGAGCATATTTTGAGTGGTTAAGGTGCTTCTATATTTTTACTAATGTGCCACAATCGATTAGGTAAGTAAATTCAGGATTTCGTTACGATATGTGCTAAGTTTCCCAGAAATTGAGGTTACTCATATAAATAAACCTGTCTAAATCATAGTTTTGACTCCCCGTTTGAGGTGACACTTGTCTTTCAGAAAAATGGAGTACTAAATTGGACGCATTTAAATAGGCGATGCTTCTTTGTATATTTCTTCAAACTGGACATACATGTGCTGCTAAGAAACTGATGAAATCTGGGCATAATAGAACGAATCTAACTACTCTCACCATCTGCACCGCAGATGAAGGTGTCAAATTCGGTGAGAAGGTTTCTGAAGCTCTCCGATGTCAGCTGTTCCATCCCCTTTTCGCTGTACGTCATGTTGAACATTTTCGCCTAAAGATAGGTACTTTTAACTGTATGCCCTTAGTATAAAATTCAAATCACTTTTGATTCACCTTGTTGCTGACTGGTATCAGTTTTTGTTTCGCGTACCGGTTGCACTCCTGTTTGAACGCACGGTATACTTCCTTGAATGTTCCACAACCATCGGAAGACCGGGTCATTATTCAGAGCCACCTTGCTCCGAAAGTGTTGTTAGTAGAAATGAGATACCCTCCATTTCCATGTTTCTTCAATCCGTAAATATTCTAATTAAAATTTTGATTTGATTTTGAACAACTAACCGATAAAGGATCCTCAAGATAACTAGTTAGCACAGAGTACAATCTGAGACCAATTACAATTATTATTGTTATTTAGTAGCACATAGTGTAATCGTTCATTAATTCCAATTTGTACTTAATCAAATTAAGTTACGACTTACCTTGAAAGAGGGCCTTCAAGGCCTTCTCACACAATGGAGATTCCTCAAGAAGTTTTTGCTAAAAAATAAATACTCTTCACTATTAACTTCAAGCACCTCAGCAAGGCACAATATATGTGATGGAGACTTCTTCAATTATATGTAAAAATTGTGAATAAATTCTATAAAACAGCAAAAAAAAACAATTTCAGAGCTCGCGGTCTAACAAGAAGTCTTGAAGAATCAACCCAACGCTTACGTGTGATCCTTGTAGAATAGAAAAATTCTAAAAATGAATTTTATCATTTTCCTTTTCTTGTAGTGAGGTTCATATCACCTAGTCATCATCAATATGAAACGTGACCAGAAGTCAATTCAACTTGGCGAGCAGCAACGTTTCGCAGTATTCTAAGGCAGAATGTGTTTGAAGGAGTCAAACTACGATTTACTGCAACTACCTCAACACCTAAGCAAGAAAAGCTGGTTGATTGATTGTTTTTACTAAACTCAGCTGAAAGCAGAAACTGTTGCGTGATGTTATATTCATGGCAACGATGTCACGACTTGCCATTTTGCTGATGAAAACTGACTCACCGGGTAGCAAATATCCCTTATACAAACAGAACCTGGCCTAAGTCAAATTATAATTTTGTACAGATCATCTACTTGAAAAACAGAAAAAGATATGAAAGACGAATTTTATAGAAGGAAAGTTGAAGTTATAGCTACGGTGATAAATTTGTCAAGCACTTAGTTGTCAAGCATTAGCTTTCTAAATGTAGTCGGTCCTCCTAAGGCCTCCTAATATCGAGTAGAACTTCCACTTCAAACCTCCAATACATGTTTCGTTATAGAGATCCATGAAAATGCAGATCAAAAGCAAAACGTATGTGCACTAATAATAGTACAAAAAGAATTAGCAGATTAATAAAGAGGTTGAAGGGTGGAGTTCAAGAGATTATTCACGTCCATCTGACCCACATATTGCAGGATTGCTGAATATATTGCTGAGTAATGTGGAAGAATCAATGAATTCACTACAGCAATTAATCGATGAGTAAATAGTGAGGTGAAGTTACACAACATCACCATCTATGAGGCAGAATACCATGTGCGACAAATCTAAGAATGAAATCGTGGAGAATGGTCGTGGAGATTCAACACGACGCTATTTAGCGTATTATAGGAGTCGCGCTGATTGGTGATTAGTAGATGAACTATAACATAAGCTGCCTGTGTAAATTTACGAAATGCATGAGATGCTAGCGACGTATGACAAAACAGAAGTGAACCATTAAACTTTCCAGCTGCCTGCAGAAAACTGACAAAACGCTACCCGACGTATAAGAAAATAAGAGTAAACCTTCAGACTTTTTGCTCTGATTAGCAAACTGGTTCGTCATCTCAATTTGATCACCTCGTCCACCATGGAAACTTTGGCCATTATTATTATTATAAGGTTTTAGTGTTCTAAGGAATGTGACCTCTCTCATGTTCCTTAATGTCGACACTTCAAATGACGTATCTTAAAGGCCGATTAGATTGAAAGCTGCAGTATCACCCTATTGGAATTCCACTCTATCAACTTCCGATTAAAACAATTGTCATATCCTCTATAATTGTGATAAATTAAGGATGTTGACTGGTTGAACATTTGATCGACATTCATCTTGTATACAAGGATAACTCCGACGATGCATGTTTTATTTGCAGGGTACCTCAATCGGCTCGATATAACTCAGACGAAAGTGACACCGTTTGTAATAGCTTCTCATAAAGCTTGCATTGAGCTGTTACGCCTCTGGTGATAAGTTTGACGATACGACAAGATTACTAGCTAATGATAAATAATAGTGATAAATAACAATCCAATAGTATTTCATCAAAACAAAGATCATCGAAGCGGAAAGTATTTTCGATTACTCCATTTAGTATTTGTTTGCGATGTCA
>KN716181.1:64431-79082 GCA_000816705.1 Dictyocaulus viviparus
GGTCTAAACATAGGCGATATACATAAGATACAATGCATATACATATAGACATATACATATACATAAGAAACGCCCAATTATTCCTCAATACATGAAAAAGGTGAGCAGACTTAACGCGCTTCAATCGCAACAGAAATTCCGGGTAAATTCAAATTTTGAAGAGTTTTGATTATGACCACTAATCAAAGTATTGTATTTTATCAACGGGTTTCGTCTTATATTTGTTTTTCTTTATGGTATTTAAATGGATTCTGTGTTGCTAATCTTGTTTTCGACTGTTTGTCATCACTATCTATAAACGTTTCATGTGGTATATTTCGGTGGGTTCGTAAATGTGGAATGTAGATTTATTTGATTCCTCTCGTTCTTTATAGTGGTTGGTCAATTTTTTTTTATTTCAGTATCCGATATTTGAATGAGTGCATTAATATTAATATGGTGAGAAGGGCTACAATACATTAATTTGTTATTGATGTGTTGCCATCTTACTAGATGATTAATGGACACAAGAGTTGCAAATGACATTGGTTTAGGGTTATATTGACAATAGGGACTGTGTTGATGAAATATTATAATTAGCTAGCAAAATTTTTTAAGACACATAAAACATATAGCAAACAATTCGTAGTTAGCCACCATGACAATTCTATAATAATTCGCTCGTCCATTTTAGTGTCGATGTTCGCCTTATTATGTCAACTTGCTTCAGCTTTTGTTGGAGCTGTGATACCGGTATTCTACTCATACAAGACTATAAAAAAACCTAGTCAAAAGAGCTTGGTAATTTTTTTTCGATTGCAGTTGAACTCTATTGCATAAAAGTTTGATTTGTTTCAGTCATATTGGTCAAAATATTGGACCGTATTCGGGTCTTTTCTTGCTGTTGATGCAGTCTTGAGTACTTTGTTTATCAACTATTTTATACCTTTTTACGAATTCGGGAAATTAATATTTCTTATATGGGCTGTCTGTCCACAGACCGCTGGAGCGCAATTTGTATTCGATAAGGTAAGCTACACGGATTTATACATGTGTAACTACCAATCTTATGATACAATCCCAAATCGATGAAGCAACTTTTGCTCTTATACCTGGTACTAACACTTCAAATAAAGCGTGGATAACATCATTAGATGGAGCCATAACTTCCTATCATGGGTGTGATAACATGAGCTCTTGTTCAATCATTTTATAAGTACATAAGGGCACTAGGGTCCTTATTAAGCATATGGAGGAGTTATATGTTCGAAATGAAATTTCTAAAGTAAAAAATTTGTTATGTGTATGACATCATTTGTAATTAGAATCACCGGCTTTTTTCTGCTTCTTCGTGGATTAGTAAAATTTCGTGACTACACCATATTGCGCAATAAATTGTAATGTTATTAAGATTTTGCATTGGTCTTAAACTTCGGTATTTGGTACTTGACAACTTTGGTATTTTCCAAGTCATTAAATCCTATGTATTATTAATCAAATGATATATTTTTTTCAAATGAAATTAATGTTGGGTTGAATCATCTACAAATACTGTTTGCAACTTCCTCGATGTTCATTTGGCGATCGAATGATTGGTGTTTGTGAAACTATGAGAACTTTGCTCGATATTCGAGTCATTGAGGTGTATCAGGTTGTGTGTATTGGAACATGAAGCATTCATATTAAACGTGTGGATAATGTAGAAACTGTTTGATTTAAAATGTCTACTAATCGTGCGGTTTAATAACTTACATCGAAATTAAATTCCAATTTTTTTCACTTACTTTGGCAAAACAGTGTACTTCAATGAAACATTTTGTTTCAGATGCTTGCACCATTTATTCATCGCCATGAAAGAAAAATGGACCTTTACGTTGAACGTATGCTTGATAGTGTCTTCACTAATGGACCTACTTTAGCATTAATGGTTAATTAACTTGGATCTTTTTCTTCATATATCTCTTAAAGTGATTAGAATGAGATAGGTTTGTGTGCACTAGTATAACTATTAGCAGTGTAGGCTGGCACAACGTTGTGGGAGGTTGCGAAAAACGTTCATGCTGCATCTTCGTCGAAGGTGAGTTATTTAGAGATGCATACTAACTAACCTTCTTGGAAATGGTTTCAAACATTTTTCTCGTAGAATTAGCTCACAGTGCAGTTCATCTGAAGACATTACGGTCATTCGTGTTCTTACTTTAAATTTCCTTTGTACATTTTGTCAAATACGTAGATCTGATGACCAAACTACTATGTTGGGACATTTCTCCAGATTATGACTTATAATTTTTTGTTCTTTAATCGAATTTCTGTATTTTGTTGTATTTCACATCATAGTCTGCGTGAACGAATTGCAATATCGATTTGGTTTTACTTTTCAGTTGAACTACACTGATAATATGGTAATGAATAAATAGAAGCAATTGAGACTACATCATAGTGAAAGTATATATTGAGCAGGGTATTCGTTTCAATCATAAGTAATACAGGTGATTGAATGTGAACCTACCTAGTCTCTGTAATGATTTGCGCTGCCGTCGTTTGGCAAATTAGTGCTCCTTATCATCTTCTATCACAAGCTAATAAGCTAAGATATGTTTGACGTTGATCAAAGGGATACGTGTAGGCATTCGTGTTCAACGCGATGTCGTGGAAGGTGGTTGAACGCGAGCCTGATGTGTGCAGTAACTTAATTGCTGTTGATGTTACTCAGATTTCTCTGGTAAAAGTTAATAAACCCGGAAAAATGGCGAGCTTGATTGGTTTGGCAGCCCCGGACTTGTTTGGGTTTGCGTATTACTGTGGTACCTCCATTACTTACGTATCCGAATTATTACACCTATTTACTTATGCAGAAGAGATGGTAATCCTAGTTTGTTGGGGTGCTAAGCTGAACAAGGCAGTATCCAGCGCAACGATGCAGATAATAGATAGTTCTGTCTTGCGAGAAATATCAAAAGAATATAAATGCGTGTATTGATGCTGTCATTAGTGAGTGAAATAAATGTGAATTTTTGTAATCTTTCAAAGCCTTTGATAGAAACATTGTTGTTATTCGATTTTCTTATTTTCGTTAATTCATAAAAGAACATATCCGAAATTAGATCATTTAAATTGTTTGTCTTATTCATATATTGCTGCAGAATGTCTATAATAGTGAGAACGGGAGTAGTGCAGTGGTAGAATGCGCTGCTGTATTCTTCAAGCTTGGATCAGTACGCAAATTTGAATCCGCCTCTAAGTAAATCAGTTCTACTTCTGAGGATCAAAGAATCTGTATTCAGTGGACTTTATCAAGCGATTTTTCCTGTTTACACTAGCTATGACTTTTTTTAACGCTTCACCGCGTTGAACTAGAAGCGTTATTATTTTTGTTATTAGCGGTGAGTGCCGATAAGATATCCACTTACAATAAAGCATTGAGTGGTGGTTGAGCGAGGACATCGGTAGTGTAATGGATAGGCGCGGCAGACCGGATATGTGTAAGTGAGGGCCAGAGCATCGCTTGAGACTCTCAGGTTTGCGGCCAACTCAGCACAATTGCAGATAAAACCGTTGTCTTTGAATTAAACGTTCAAAGCATTGTTTTTCACTTTTGAAATCTAACTAAGGGGAAACTTATTAGAAAGGTGATAATGACCCTTCAAGAGGGCTATCTCAAGACTTCAGCTTTGCACCAGTAAAAGTTACTGCATCGTGTGGTGGATCATTCCATCTACGAAGTCGATCTCTAGTTGATGAAAGGCTTTCTCTAGTTTGGCCTTACTTCAGTATAGTTTAATGCTGTCCACGACTTTTTTGATCTGTAGACAGAATAAAAAATAAGAGCAAATGAAAAAATATGAATAAAATAAAATAAGAATAAAAATATTTTAAAAAACTGTCTTTTCTGGATGATTTTTTGGCGCTCTGTTTAAGTCTGCAAGGAGCATTTAGCTTCGCGTATTAACATTGAGGGAACGAAGAGCAGAAGAGCCAAAGTAAAATAACTAAACGAGTCTTTTCTATATTTTTAAAAAAGTGGCACTACCTTTGGCGGAAAACTCGAAAAAAAATGTTATCGTGCAATTTTAGTAAAGAAGGAGCACTTGGACTATTTTTTGGCTACCGTAGTATTTTGCACATTTGTTCAACGAAGACTGGATAAATATTCTGATTTATTTTATTTTGTCCAATATGACACGAAAAGGTGTAAAATTCTATTTAAACCGTGGGATCCAATCACCTACAGCTCGTGTCCACCGGCCATTATTCATGCTCATTACGTGTCCATCCCACCGATTATTCAAAACCTTGGCGTATATGGCTGCGTTACCGATATCAAGCCGGTCCAAACCCTTAGGGTGTAACTTTTGCTATCTACGTGACAAAAGCGAAGCGATGATGAGCTGGTTATACAATCTTCAATGTTACCAAATTTGGATCAACCTCATGAGCAATAGCTGAGCTTGTAAATAATGAGAAATTACAGGGATACGCACAATTTGTGGAAACCTAGTTTGTTGTTTGATTTGCGATCATGTCCCGATAGTTCTCCGCAACATACATAACTGAATAGGTCGAAAGTGTCAATTCCGCTTCAGTCGTCGGTAAATATTTGCCGAGGATTTTCAATTTTTTATGGCTATAGTCGGCAAAATCTAATTAACTGTACTAACTTGAAGAGAGCTCCTGACATCTTAGCTTGAAAGGTATTCTATTATTCCAACATATTGTCATTGTTAATATTATTGTACATGTATAGAGTTATTTATTCCTGAGAATGAAGTTCTATTTGATTGGAATACTGGAAATTGTCTACCTTAAAGTTGGAAATACTAATTTGCATGATTGAGCCATAGTTTATATTCGAAATGAAGTCATTTTATGGAGTCTTTCAGTCAAAGATAACTTTGAAATATCGGGGAACATGTTTCTCCATGGCTAAGTTCTAGTGTATAACCCGTGACGTATACACTTCAGTTAAGATAAGCTTTGGTGTTGATCAATCCCTTGTGGTGGAACGCGTCCAACATGATATCGTGAAGGTGGTTGAATGCGAAGCTGGTCTATAATTTAGATGACCACTCTTCACCAAGCTAAGGCTGTTTATCTTATCCAGGTCTCTGTTTTGCCAAATTACCGACCCTCGAATAGATGACGGGTTCAGTAGGCCTTAGCGGGCGGTCGCGAACTGATTCGGGTCTGTTTGTTATTACTGTGACATTTCCAACACTATGCTTCCAACTACAGTTTAGTTAGGTGCAATTGATTTGTGGTGTATGTCGGTGATCGTCAACATAGGATCTCATAGAAAACATCATTCAGAAAATTAGATTGGAAGTTTTTGAAATATTAGTAGTGAAAATTTGAGCATGTCATCTTTCTTACTGCGTGAACACGCTCTAATTTTCTTGCTTATTTTGTTCTATGTGGCAGAAATATTACTAAGAATTTTTTTTTACAAAAAGGGCAAGGGAAAAATAGATGTGTGAACATCTTTTATTTAACTATTATTTAATTATTGTCCTGTTTTTAACTTTGTTTATTTTTTATTATTTTATCACTTCTTTATTGGATTGCTTGCTATTCGATAAATCTTTATGATTTATTAGTGAATTTGGTAGAACAGTAGATAGTTCAAACCTATAATTTTAGTATTAAGAAATATGGAATTCCTTATAATTTTACTAATATTTTTCTTATTACATATCCTAAAATATTGACTTCGTTTTGAGGCTTTAGTAGTTAGGTAGGGTATTATGTTCCTTTGAAGTGCCTTATGAAAATGGAGCTTAAATGTGGACTCTTAAATATTATATATTTGTTAAATATAGATATACTTTTCTCATCGTTCCATTCTTTTTCAACATTTTCCGTATTTATTCGTGTTCAGAACGATAGTTATCATACATATATTGTAGGCTAATGCAAACAGTCTCCTTTCTCTACAAGGCCATCAGGATATTGTTGTAGCTGAAGTCGATAATTATGAAGAAAGTAGGAACCAAGAAATTCGTAAAACAGTGCCTACTTTACCAGGTACAGTAAATTTGAAGTTCTTCCATTCAATTAAACCTCATTGTAGACAGCGACATATCATTCTTTAAGTGAATGTAGAGGTGAAAATGGAACCCATTAGTGATGATGAGATAGTCTGCCTTGAATCTCATCAACAACAGAATCATTCGAAGACTTCTCCAAGAATACCTAGTCCGGCACGGCGCGTATGTTCTTCAGTGATCAAAGAATAATAATTTTTGTTTTCATTATTAATTTCTCTCTTGAACAATATAGGATGTTAATGGGATTTATTCAGAAATATACACGTAGGGCTACAGCGAATGCTAGAAATAAGGCAAATAAGAAGAAAGAAGCATCAGACGATGAAGTAAAAGAGGATATTGAAGGTTTTATAAAGATTCGAACATTTAGAAATTTTAAATCCCTCTATATGTGTATCATTACGGTATTATTTTAGCCAAGGAGAAAAAAAAGGCTGTTCGTCGTCCTAGGCGTGCCACCGCGAACGCAATCAGAAAGCAGCAGGTTTTAGCAGAAAGAAGTGATTCAGACAAGGAAGAATAACATTCTTAACTTTTTTCTGCAAAATTTTTTCTATCACATGGCATCGCATGTTGAAATCACTCCATCGTATGTTTCGAGGTATTCAGATAGTATGGGTCACTAATCTTATTAAATAAGTCTCACAATTCATGTTGATTTGACTTCATGTTGTACTAATCTAAGAAATTTATACTTCAATATCATAGAGTTATCGTTTTTCTCACTGTGGTCAACTCACATACTTATTTATATTAATTATTTGTCTTGTGAATTAGATGTGAAAATATTGACTTTGATCTCACATCAATTGTTGCTAAATGAATATTTTGATGTTTTTTGTAGTGCTGTAAAAAACTAGTATGGTTTGCTATAGAAAGAAAACCTAATCATCTTATCACGGCTAGCGTGAATTTCAGTAGCATCGCACCGGTCGTCTTACCGTCAGACATCTAGACATCTTACATCCAGAAATCTTACCAGCAACACTTTGCGTGCGTGGTATTCAGACTGAAACTGATATGCTGAGATAGGCATTCAGTTCTTAAAGCCCTGAATCAATGTAGTTTTAGCTCTGGGGGATAAAGTAGAGACTACTCGACAGAGTATTCTTTCCAACAATTAGTCGCGAGGCAACTTGGCGAACCCCAGATGCGGATAAATCTGAGACGAGCGGATTCCGTTAAGACAAAGGTGTATTCAGAGAATGGGCTAGCTGGTTCTGCAACAATAAAGTCTTGTACATTCTGTATGATCGTGGATAACATAGTACATGGTATGTTTTTTTTTGTATGAGGATTTTGTCTTGCATGCCGATTGCAACAAACCCTGAAGTCGAACGACTAGTATGTACAGAGCAGCTAATTAGGAGTGGCCTCAAATAAATTAGCTTTAATCCACTCGGAGATGATTACAAGTTACCAATGAAAAAGAAAATATTTTCCGGCCAAAGAGGACGCTGTTATCTCAGGAGCATATTTAGTGGACGCTTGGCCAATGCACCAGATTGTAGTGTAGTGGCCGATGCGCCGAAGCAGTGTTGGTGACAATAGCAGTGAATATCTTAACGCTCGCCGTAAGTAGTTTGCCACGCGGGTCTTTTTGTACTGCTCGCCTCGAACTGCTGTTGTGGAACCTCAAACTTGAGTAATTAAACCTTTATTTAAACAAAACACAAAAACATCACATCACGATTACAACAGCAATAAGTCAAGAATTAACACTAACAATTGTACGAGATTTGTAATATAATGATATAACGACAACCAGTTAACGGCAGAGGTGGAAGAAGATTGGGTTGAGCCATGAGTGAGAGTATGGAGGAGATGTTTACCGTAACTGCTTATATAGGGAGGAGGTGGAGACTTCGGTATGAGGAAATAATGTCCTTTTTAATTCGTCAGCTAAGTTCGATTCCAGAAGTAAATCGAAATTACGAAATAATTATGACCTTTTATGGATGAGGACATTTGCACTTCCACTTGCCTTCACCATTTCTAACTTTCGATACGATGACTCAGAAACCACAAATTAATATAATAAGTAATATGTCTTTGCTTTGCATGTAATTTGGGTGATAAAGTAGAGATTACTCGACAGAGTATCCTCTACAGCATACGAAGCAGAATAAACGATATGCATCTACAACGTAGAAACGCTAATGTTGTATTTAGAGGCAGAAAGGCTATGGAAACAATAGTCAGTGATTTTAATTTCGATCTCTTCTATAGCCATATTTGTTTATCGAAGGGTGAGGCAAGAAGATACGGCTGTGTCACCCCGATAGTACTGCCTGCCGAAATTCTGCATGCTATTTTGACGGTGATAAATCGTACAGTTCCGGTATAGCAGATATTCTTTATTAGGATGATACTTGTTGCCTATTCCATCCAACTACATGTATTATAATGATTGATTATTATATATAATTAAATATATCTTCTGTTTATGTGTAGTTCCATTGTTAAGCCTAATAATAATGTTGGTAGAAATGTTAGATCAACTTTGTAATCAATAATTAGGTCTGGGTTCTATACAGCTCGCATTGACTTTATCAGGGATCATTGAAAGATCTGAAAAAAAAAGGATATGAAAGGCTCTTATTCTCAGGAGCACCACTAACTCATTATCCCGTCTCTATCTTCCATACAATTCTTGTTCCTTTATTTGCTTATTTATCATCATTTTATTGCATTTTAATAATATGCTACGATCACGTTCATCACATCTACCAAAGAAACACGCAACGCATCAACTTCTCACAACTGTTGCATCTGTTAACTTCGCCACAAACCGAACCAAACAGTATCAAGCAGAATCCTTCACACAGCCACTCTTTAAAACATAATGCGGAGATAATGAAGTGGAAATCAACAGTCGGCAATTTCATCTCTTTCATTTCCTTAAAGATGTTGAAAAGTAAGCGAAATAAATGCTTGTCGACTTCGATAGTGTTTATGGAAAAATTGGCTTTAAGATAACCCTTAAGTGCACAGGGCTCACAGAAAACGGACACGATCTAAATCTAATACAATCTGTATCTAAATTGTACTATCTATCGAAGATTAGGTAAATCGGATATGTAGTACGTATGAGTGGTGATTTGTGGACATGTATCGTAAGCGATTCGATTCTACCGCTATCAAAAGCACTACAAGGAGGCTAACAACCTGATGTGATGGTCAGGTGTTTGCATGATCCGGCTTACGGTTTTCCTCAAAGTTTCAGCATTTTTCAATTTCTACGTGATGTTGGAACTACAAGTAATGTTGAAAGCGGAGTGAAAATGTCATCGTTTTCATGTTCGAAATAGCATGCCTTTCGTTTTCTTCAAACTGTTAATATATAGAAATTAGTTTTATCATATCTACGCAATCAAAAATACTTGAATATTGAGGCATAATTCTCTTCAAAAAGCGATCCTTCGAGAGCACAAAACTCATTCTTCGCTGTTCACTTCTTTAGTTTTGCTAAAGTTGTGCTAAATATTGGACAAAGCGGTGTCAAAAACGTTGCTGCGCCACCTAGAATTCAAAGGCACCTCGGATTCTTGTCTGTGAAACAAAAAAAGGAGATAAAGCTTCTCATTCACTGATTTTTGAAGATTTGGCACCTTGATTATATGAGGAATTGAAAAGAATAGACTGTATAGCTCTTGGCCAGCCATTGTTATGACCAATATTGCAGCTATACTTAAATCTAAAAACCCTTCCAATCTTGGTAATTCATCATAGCATCAGATGCATAGCACAGACTGATTGTTTGCAAGCTTTGCCATTCATTCTTATAGTGTGCTTAAAATATTGCATCTATTGTTATTGATCAGACAATTCAGCCAGAAAATAATGGCATTAGTTGTGCGTATTTCTGCTATTTCAGCTGTAATGAGGTACTGCACATTAAGATGCACATCATGATCCCAACGTTTTCTGTGAAATTCCACAACATCAAATCCAGGTGAGTTTTTTCGTAATTCAACAATAGTATCACTTTATTATGTAGCACACATATGTAGTTGATGAACAACAATTCTAAAGCTCACTTTCGACATCCTCTACACAACAGGTGATAGATACTCTAACTACGCCCAAGAATCCAAGAATCTGGGTTGTGTAAGGAATTGAGAGAAAGATGACTTGACCGTGATTCATGCATTAGCCTGAAATTTCTCGTTGAACGTGGTAATATAAATCGACCACGTTATCACTAGCCTGCTATAAAGACGTGTCCATTGAAGCCACACGGACACTCACTTCTTTGCTTGCGGTGAACGGTAGATGTATGAGGCTGAGTACGACTGACGTTCCCCTTCTTTCACTATATGAACTTTCTGCTCCATATTCACTCCAATAATACATTAGCCGGTGAGTTTATCAATACGCTGTGCTTTTGCCTTCTAAAACTTTTTTTTCTAGTTTAGTGTATTAACACATAGGTGTTATAGCATGCTATTGTATTCTGTACATAGCTTATAATTTTTTGAAGCTACAACTTTTACTCTGAAGAAGACACTGGAATGTCGTTTAATACTAGTCGCGAAGTAGTTGCACCCTTGGAAAGGCCATTCACTATAGAGGAATACTTCCCTTCGCCATTTAAAAGGGCTTGGTATAAATTTTATGTGAGTTTTAGTATTTCCCAATGTCACCTTCATTTCTTTGATCTTTATGCCTTTATATTTTTAACCTTATTTACACCTTTTTCAAATATGGATACTTGGAAAATTTTAGTTTCTGGAACGTATGCGAACGAACAGAATCTAGAATCTTTGCTTTCAATATTAATGAAAGACAACAGAAGAGAAATTATTAGATACCATCTATACTGAAGGCTTTCTGATGCAAAAATTATTTGATCACCTCGCTCAAGCAAAATTCGGCGTTTCTGAGAAGAAGTAACTACGAGGAAGGATTCACGGAACTCCTTTATTAAAGGATATTAGCCGGTTGTTAGAAGATAGGTCACCCCAGACGAGCCCAGATGGCCAGTCGGGTGAGAAATCTTTTTTTGGTGGGATTTACTGATAGGATTTGATAAAACTTAGCTGATTTTATTTTGATAATCTAAGGAAAAAAGAAGTAAGCTATGGTGGCCTTTGGTGTGATGAGTATGGCAAGATTGCTAGAATATCAGAGCCAAACTAGGATAACTAAAGATTGGACATGGATGGCTATTTGTACACAGAACGTATGAGCGTCATCACTAAAATCCCTCATTGAAAATCTTCTACTAGATGTCAAAGACGAGATTTGGAGTGATGGGAAAGAGAACAAAGCTCTAGCTCCTATACTGTGTTTATGCCATAAAATAAAATTATTCATTGAAACATGTGACCAGAAGTAGTAGGTAATGTTGGTGGTGTTGATGTTCTTGTTAACACAAGCTTTTTCGTTCCCACCTACTTTCTGTACCTTTAAAATTTTCACGACTGAAAAAGCGTGGTCCAATATCAACTTTAACAATTTCAGTATTTTTTTCAACATTAGCATACATTGAGAATCAAATCGAACACTCTGCATGAACTTCGAGAAGTTCTACAGTGAAGACCATACATTATACAAGATCAGTTATTGATTTCAACGCTGAAAAGGTCTGTAGATGAAGTCTTGATGAGCGGCACATGAGCAAAACGAACTTGAATGGATTCAACAAGGAGGGCACCTATTTCAGTTCATCATTATGAACATAGCGATCTAGAGGTAATTCGGAATGCCAAGAGCCTACACCACTGTTGTGGATGTGAGAGTCTCCAAATAAATAATATCATATCGAAATAGTGTACGCTTCAATAAATAGAAGGTGTTTTACAAGGGATGTAGTTGTTGTACTAAAATTCTGTAAGGAAGCGGGCAATCAACTTTTTTGCACTATATTTTTTAGCTAGCATTAGGGAAAGTGCCGTCGTTGGCAACATCGATATTCAATTCTTCATTGTAAGACCGGGCAAAAGCTTTCCGTCAGTAAGATAAAGGATTAAAGCTAGAACGCAGTCTGTTAGAATATATAGTTGCAAGCCAATGAGAAACTTTGTAAAACCACGTTGCTGCACAAAAAGGAGGTTACCACATTAGCTACTATCATCCAAGCTGCCTCTTGTCTGTTTTCCATAATTTTTTTACATGTGCCATTTTTCACATGACTATTAAAACATACGACCAAGAGTAACAATGCGAGAAAGCAAGGCTTAAAAAATGCCATGAATCATATTCACACAATCACTGAACTCATTAAAGTATCGCAAAAAAACAAGAAGCCAATCAAAGCACTTTTATAGACTTCAAAACGATTCCGACTGCGTTAAAATGGGATCGGTATGTGAAATCATTGACTAACCGAGCGCTGAAATCTGTCTGGAAAAATTGGCCTCAAGTCAAACCTTAAGTGAACGATGTGTATGAAAAACGATACGTGTGCTCTGTCCATTTACGCTGAACGGGAAAGACATCTCATAATGCTCAATCTACGTTCATTTAGGTTGTGAAGTCGCTATGATGAACAACTTGTGACACCAGAAAATGGCAGGAAAAAATGAACGTCCAAGAGGACATTCAGGAGCTACAGGACCAACAGGACTGGTGAAGAGGACAAAGAATACAAAGCGTTGAGCCCATTTTTCGACAGAACTGATCTTCTTGCGTTAAAACATGCCTCAAATAGAAATCAAAGCTTTTGCTATGAAAGTAGGATGAAAGACCACCGAGCGCTATTCAACGTTCCATCAAAGGAGTGTTGCTGAGCGTATCCCACTTCACAAAATTGAAAGAGGATATCCAAGGTTCCAACCTAATTTCACCATTAAACGATAGAAACGCAGCCGTACGCACCAAGCATTGAGAGATTAGGTGGGCTATACACGTGATGCGTATGAATGGTGACCGGTGGACAGGAGATGTAAGTAATTGGATCCTACTGGACATCAAACGTACTGCAGGAAGACCACCAGCTCGATGGTCTGACCCCTTCATCAAAGCCCTAGAAAGGGGTTACGGTGCCAACAAATTCCTAGAGCAAAAAGAAGTCATTAGACTACCCTCGCGCGCGATAGGGAAAAGCGGACGTTCCGCTGGTGCCCGCTCGTTTGTCGCTGATCAACAGGAATCCACGTGGTTCAAGTGGTATTTAAAAACATTAGTGTTTTGGTAATAAATATCTCTAAAACAAATTTAATTTAGAATTCAATGGACAATCATCTATGGCCAGTGCGACCGTTCTATTATTTTACTGGAGCAGCCTCCATAGGTATTCTGCAATTAAAGATTGCACCTACTCCACTGTTTCGTTTTCTACCGGTTTTTATAAATAGATCTGTTGAGGTTTCATTTTTGTCTATTTGGATAACTTCTTTTTCGCTTTTTTGAAACATTTTTTGTTCCTAAAGGAGCTTTCAGCTTGTTTTTCCTGCTTGATACTTCACTCTGAACTGAATATCTGAATACCGATTGCTCATTGTTGACCTTTTTTCCGACATTACAATATTATCGTACTGTACACAGATCTTCTAAGCACTTTTTTTCAAGTGCAGAAAGCTAAATCATTTGCTTCCAATATTACAAAGCACCTTTTCATAGCACGTCCTCGCCCAATTTCACTTTCAAGTAGCGTGGTCACGTCATATGGAACAACCACCAACTAAATAATTGAATAATGGTTAATTATGTGGTTTTTAACTTGATTCATCCTCTGGTCGTAATCATCGCAGTGCGTGAAACTACCCTCAGTTGTTTCTCAATAATACATAAATTACGGCATTCAAGCTCATTATCCCTGTTGTCCTTAGTGATTCTTGTTACATAACGCCCTATGACTTAATAACCAAATTGTTTTTCTTGATCAAAATGTCACTGTGAATCTCCTTGGAGTAGTGAGTTTGACGTATTTTTACACAATATGGTTACACACTACCGTCTTCACTTGAGACAAAAAGAATCCTATATGTTCAACACTTGCAACATAATCCAAATTATATTAACGGTGGATTTGCTTGCTTCTTAGAATATGCAAAATCATGTTTGTATATAGAAACGTGAAGGCTTTAGTGATCAAAGTTGCTGTTGCATAAACGTGGATTGTTAGTTTACTTTTAAGCTGTAAACCTCAAAAGGTGGATTGTGTTGATTTCATAATAGTAAGCCTTGGTTCTGCACAACGTCCTATATATGGAGTGAATAATCTTCAACAAATCATTTGCATAATATTTTGTTTATACACTCATCAAGTAACGTTGAGTGTATGTTCAGGATAATATTTCTTATACATTATAAGTTTTCAGCACAACTTAAGTTAAACTGAACAATTTTAGTGCTTGAAGTTATGTTTGGTCTCACTCATTACTGCATATATTCCTGTATTTTCATTGCGAAAATTTCTAAACTCGTTCTATTTTTCTTATAAAGGATATATATCAGAAGATCCGAAGAGACCTTCACTGTCTACCAAAATCTGGAATGTATGTTGCCTTAACCTCATTCATTTCTTATGCATATTTCTTTCTGTTATTTGAAATCTCTTCAGTTGTGTAGCAAAATTCTTCTGATGCTTTCTCCTCCTATTCTCAAATCTTGCGATAAACTACTACCGAGTCCATCTGTCCCAAATCTTGATGAAACTGTATCCAAATATATTGAGTCTGT
>KN716181.1:87019-104701 GCA_000816705.1 Dictyocaulus viviparus
GGCCCGGGGGGGTTGGCGGGATTGGTGGGCCTGGGGGGGGCCGCGAACAGATTCGGGCCGGCGTGTCACTGCGGCACCTCCACCACTGAGCCACTGTCACAGCCATATATATATATATATATATATATATATATAGATAGTTAGCCGCAACTTAGCATGGTCACAGATAGTATAATGTCATTGTGAAATAATAATACAATCACGATTATTGTAGAATAGAAATATAAATTATGAATATATTTGAATTGAAAAAATTTAGTTTTGCATGCAAATAACTTTGAATATTGGCGTGAGAAATTGAATAAACTGCTTTACATTTATTCATATCTGTAACAGTCAATATTCAGATGGCTGCTGAAATTGAAAGAAGCTACAAGGATTATTGCAAGTTACGGGACGACGTTGATGTGGCGGCTACAGTATTCAGGTGTATTTTTCATACCATGTACATTTATTGTTTTTCTTCTTCTTTTCTTTTTATTTTCTTTCTTTATCCTCATCTTGGTCATCACGCTAGCGCAAAACATGACAAGAGCTTTAAAATTGCTAATAAACCCTTGCCTTCAAAAACTTTCCAGCTTATACGCTTACTTAGAGCAGTCAAAGCCGCAGGCAATTACTAACAAACGTCCAAACTTGCGGAACACTGCAGAATGCGACAGAAAGAGACTTCTAAGATAGAGGAGGAGAAGTAATAAAGGAAGCCGCTAAGGTTGACAAGGGCACTCGCAACGCTAGCTGATGCTCCATCAATCATAAGACCAGGTTAACTGCTCTCTAATGCCAGTATGGAACACTTACCATTTCCAGAAATGCAATGAAAAAATCGTCAACGATTTCTATTTGAACATTTTAATAAGACAGTCGTCTGCCGAAACGTAAGAAGAAAAGTGATTATGTTATTCTAAAAGTCCTATCAAAAATCGTGCATTCGTCGATAAAAATTGTACAGATCTTCGACCAAACAGAACATTTGAATAATTGCCTCGAAACCTTATTATAACATGGGTTTATTTTTTTTCAGAAGTTACCTGTGAAAATGTAAGTTTTACCTCAATTAGAACTAGCAGGGCCGTGCTGCTGAATAAGGAGGGAAACGTTGACGGCTTTGATAATTATCGGCCAATCTGTATGCAGTCTGTCGTCTGTAAGCTTTTCACATCAGTAATCGTAAACAGGATTGGCAAAACATAACACGAAGAACAAATATGTGCGCTACCAGCGTCTCAACACGGACTTAGCACGTCACAAAATGACGAGAATCATAGAATCTGATAGAGGTATCACAAGAGTATGAGAATCACTATCTTCACTTTGCTGACTACATTCTACTCATTACACCAAACATCTGGTGAGAGAGCTAACGGTCTCACTGTTATTACCATAAGATCGATCCACTTATGAGTCAACAGCTTGTTCATGCTATGACGCTAACAGCTCAGTGATTAGGCTTGCATGGAACGATTAAAGCAAAATTCAACCGATTCTAAAAGACATGTTGGATATTTTCTTGACAGAAAAATGTGAATTGACTAGTTATTTGTGGAAGAGTACCTTTTTTTTACGACTGTCTATTGTTTTCACAGTTGTCCATCCTAGCTAAAAATTTACAAATGTAACCCTAATCACTTCTTTGCCATTGCTCTACAACAAAACAAAATAATTAGGTTATTAGACAAGAAGTTTTCAATTAATATTATTATGAGCTCGATATGTTGGTGCATATATGATTTTTCGAGATATGAAGGTATTACGATAAAACAATAATGTAATAAAAAAGCAAATCGTGATTATATGTAAATTTTGGGTTATCCCGTAATTATCGGATTAACTGGATGCAATGAGACTAACCAGATCGTGCACGTTGAAGAGTGAGTGCTGGTAAAATACCCACTTACTATAAGTGAACCATTGAGTGGTCGCAGAGCAAGGGCTTCGGTAGTGTAATGGATCAACACGGCAGACCGGATATCTGTGAGTACGTGTTCGAGTCCCACCTGAGTTGCTGAGTTTTGTGGCCAACTCTGCATAATTATAGGTACTAGGATATGAAGGTGTGCTCAAAATATGGATAATATTGATAGTTCGTTTATTGATAGAAAACGTTACGCATAAATATGCCATAGAGGCTCTATTTTTTATAGCTCGTTACTTTCTAAGATTTCTGATTTAACGTCACTCCATTTTCATGTTTTCGTTACAGTCTGGAACCTTTGAATTCCAATAACTTTGCTGTTTTAGGAAATTCGGTAAGGGTTTGATTAAGAAATTCGGCGTCTCACCGGATGCGTTTATTCAAATGGCAATACAACTTGCCAATTACTGGGTAAACACATGATTATTATCATAGTTAGAGAAAAAAAAAGATAAAAATGGAAGAAGATAGTGATTTCATTAACGAGAAACAGGTGAAGAATGGTTGCAGAGGTTCAGGTGAAAAGGAGTCCCATACATTCTCACGTCCTCCTACATTGACTTGTACAAATTGTTTATTGTTGTTCAACCAACTGATTAAAAAGATAATGTTATGATATTTTTCTAAACGTCATGTAGAACAATTATCTTCTAAGATGCGAGAGCACTTAAAACGATATAAAATGAAATAATTTGAATTGTAGTGAATGTTTCAAAAACCTTCAGAAAATGAAAGATCTTCAAACAATATTGGATTTTCTTTTCTACATTGCTTCAAAATAAATCTGATAAAATATCATAATGAGTTCAGAAACCTCACTACTTTCTTTAAAGGATCAAAAACGTTTTGTTTTGACATATGAGTCGGCATCTGCTCGCTTCTACAAGAATTCTCGTACTGAGACTCTTCGGACGGTCAGCAAACAATCATGTGAATTCGTTCTTTCTATGATGAATGAAGGAGTTTCAGTGAGTCTCTTTTTTACTCGAAAATTACTCAGCCTAATTTTATTGCATTTAGCAACATCATATTTTGTGACATAACTTCAGGACGACGAAAAAATCAAACGACTACGTACTGCATGCGATGTACATAGCAGGAGGATAAAAGAGGCAATGATGAGTAACATAACATCATCTTACTTTTTAATGAAACTTTCTCAGAGCAGTGTTCTATAAATGTCTTATTGAAAAAATGCACTCCATTTCTAAAATAGTTTTATTTAGGCGAAATCAAGTCAACATATTTGTGCTTATATCAGGCAAAAATATTCAAAACGTGACAAATGTGCTGCATGCATATGGAAGCATATGATTCATCTGTAGATCAAGCTTTTTTCTCATGACATAAGTCAGCATTTGCCACAGCGTGTGTTCCTCATCTTGAACGATTAGCACAGTTACATTTCATTCTTGACTAGACAATTATTACCAATTGCTATCCACGAACTAGCCTACAGGACGAGCACAAATTTGACGCATTCTAACAGACGAAGTATAGTTGAGACGTGAACTAGAATATGGTATGAGCATACGAAATGAGTAATATATGAGAGTGGGATGAAGCTTGCATCGCGGGCATTTAATTTAAGATCTTTTCTCTAAAGATAAAAGGTGTCCTTTCGTTATCTTATGTGGAAATGTGTGCTATTGGTCTTTTGAAAACTATTACTTACAGCTTTATGTGATCCTTAGATATGAGGAAAAAGGTAGAGATTGATGTTCCAGGTTTGTTTCTTATGTGAACAAAATGACAAAGAATTTCCATGATTATTCGTGGTCGTATTCATTTGATCCGACTCTATTGATTATTGAAAGAACTAGAGATCTGATCAACTTCCAACGCTTCTTCTAAGGCTCATCGTCATAAAGGTTGAAACCCAACCCGCAGAGGTTATTGGCTCTGCTACAGCGTTCTCATGGTTTTCAGCCTAGACACTCACCATCCTTGATGGACTACAAACATATGATCTCATGACTATATATCATCTGAATGGTGACGCTTGTATGATGGAAATGTTATAAGAACACTTTCCACCCAACACACTGGTGATAGTAGACAGTTTGAAAGGCAGAAGAGAGTACTTTGTGAAATTTCGACTTTCAGACTGGTCAAGGTATAGACCGCCATTTGTTTGTTTTGTACGTACTTTCTCAAGGACTTTGCGTTTCCAGTCCTTTTCTGGATCATTTCGTTTCACAACCTTGGCTCTTATCTACCTCACATGTAAGTTTTACAATTGAGCTCTCAGAACTCATAATTTGATAGATAATTTCTCTCGTATTTTCAGATTTTCATTAACACAGAAATGAAAATCCGAGTTATTATAACTAGAAAAATTAACTGCTCAGCTCTATGCTTATCGCCGTGATGCAATAAGCAGGCAATTCTCAGCTTAACATTGAATACCTTCCTTTTAGAAACAATGAGACTAGTAATTTAAGAAGTCACTGATATCACTTTTGAGAGGCTTTAACTCTTTGGATTTATTGTCCTCGTAGATGCTGCTCTAGATCGTGGAAGATGGTAATAGTACGATAAAAGGGTACACGATAATGTTCGATGCTACACGTTAATAGAGATACCGCGGTGCAGCCCAGTTTCTCCAGAATGCAGCAAGTCGACTGAATAATGTTATGAAAATAAGCGTGTTACTTTGAATAACGACACTGAGTTGTTATAAACAAATCTCTCAGCAGCAGACAACATCCGAAGTCATTCCATCTAAACGTCGGTATTGTTTGCTTGTTGCCACGCAGTTCTCAAATGTCCTGCGAAGTTTAAAAAGCTGAAAGCACAGGACTGAGCAAGACGCTTGAATCAGTGATATAGTCCGCTCGGTAGTAGTGGCTTGCTCAAGCATTGATTTTCTTATACTGGTCTTCAGCCTAAATTCCTTGATCATAGTCTAGTCTAACTGGCGTTGATCCATTATGATTCGCAGTTAAGCAAACCACTGTTGTTGCTAGTTCATGAGCTTTTAAACTTATTATTATCAGATACCCAAGGTAACGAATCAAATTGACGAGGATAATGAGGTATGGAAAAGTTGGCTTGGGGCGTGTTTTGGAGCAGTTGCGCAACATGGTTATGGTATTTCATATTCATTCACTTGTTTTTCAATCTTTTTTCTTTTGAACATTTTTAAAAATTTCCTGTTTTCAGGAATATGCTATCGATTTGCAGGAAACCATAGTATTATTGCTCATGTGACGAGTTATAAATCGGCTAGAAATACGGTTAAAGTGAAAATTTGAAAGATGCAAATGCATAGATATCAGCTTCTTTTCAGGATTCTGCGAGGTTCAGAGATCATCTAACAAACGCCTTCAGGAAAATGGCTGATCTGTTTTCTACCGAAGCGAATGTACAAATTTGAAGCCAATTCGTTCCTCTAAAACTCATCTGATTCTATTGAAAAGCAGTGTCATTTCTGAAATGAAAAATAAATTAGAGTCACTCATCAATTACGTAGGAATGTCTTTCAATGTGTTTGCAAGAAAATTACAATTACTCTCCCTCACTATTCTGAAATATTCTTATTTCAATCCTGAGGAGAGGTTCCACTCAGAAGTTCAATGAGATTCTTAGCGACTGATAAGAAACACCACTCTTATCAATACAAAATACAATACAATGCAATATCAATACAAAAGCAGTGTTTTGCTTCAGAGCATGACGTGAGTGCTTCAGGTTCATGGTCCTACGTGTTGACCCTTGCATGGTTTGAATAAGTGACCGGAAAGATATATTCCATAAATGGTTTTCCTATATCACATCTTTGTTGCACACTTTTTGCCCATCTCTAATCAAACCGTCACTCAATTCATCCCTTTCATCATTGGCAAATCTGAGCTTTGACAGTTCCCAGGATCGGCTATCCTTTAACCTCGGCATTTGTAAATTGAATATCAGGACTGTAACTTTGTTTAGCAATACTCGAGGTTTATATACAGTGTTTTATTGAAAAGACAATAATTTTAAGATAATTATGCCAGTCTTTTCAACAAGTCAGTGCCCAGACTCCTCTGCTACCAATTTACCGACCCCGGAGGGATGGCGTGCTTGGTAGGCCTGGGGGCGGCCGCGAACTGATTCGGGCCGGCGTGTCACTGCGGCACCTCCACCACTGAGCCACACCCCAGACTTCTGGCATGCGAAGCGAGTGAAAAGACAATACAACACAGAAATAGGCTAACGCAGAATCGCCTTCATCAGAGCCTAAAAAAGTTCTATGTCAATTGTGTGGTCTATTCAATCAAACACTAAGCTTTGACAAATTCAGATTTCAATTAATTAGGACATGACAATGACAATTAAGTGGTTAATTATTACTACATAGGGATTAAGAAACTTGTCACTCAGATTAGTAAATTTCCCTCTAGTTTTTTCCTCCATAACAAAACTAAAATCATCGCTTTTTTTACAGAAACAAAATTCACGTGATCTGTCTAGAGCGTTCTTTTTTATTATCTCATATTTCAGTGGAGTATTCAATTTCTTAAGGATCTCCTAGAGTAATAAGTTTATACCTATGCAAAAAATCAAATAGTGACTCTAAGCAAATCGGATGATGAGAAAAAAGTGCATATTTTAATGTTATAATAATGAGACACTTTTATTAATAAGAAGATAGCACGGCCAATCAGATATATGGAAAGCAAGGAGTTAAGCTTAGATAATGTATTCACGTTCATTCAATAGAATGAAGTTTCCCTCAATACATTCAACATCAAGCAAAGCACGACATCTGGAACAAGATGTAATTGAAGGTAGAAGTGTATGAGATGTTAAAAACCTCACTTTATGATAATCGTCACTTCCAGTAAAACCAGTCATTTGTGTTGTAATAATTATACAGATACATAAAGTTTCTTGTTTACTTAATGCATTAGAGGGCTGACGAAAATCTTGATTGATTCAAATAGCATCAACAACACAACCACTTCAATTTCTCTATCATTCAGCTTCACTCAAATGACTGCTTCCTCCCTCATACATTTAACTTTTATTCAAATCCATTTTCCTTTAAAAACTACGTAAAATAATAAATTTATCTACCATTTTAAATATTGATACGAAAATAGCCTCATTTTTGACATTTGACTCATCATTTATTTTATTTGTGTTTCAAGAGTTATTTATACGATTTCAATGGGAATAAGAAAAGCGATTGAATACATAGATGATCAGCCGCCGAGTGACTGATGATGATCGACGTATTCTTCAAGTCGTTATTCAACAAGGGTCATTCGGTGGCTAGTTAATTTTGCGTTGATCCCTCATTCTAGATTGAATATTCAATTTTTTGAAGTTCAATTTGACTAGCACTAAATGATTTACAAAAAAAAAAGCATAACGTTCGATTCTTACTGTGTGGAAACCTTTTGGCTTCTGTTCACATGATAAAATTACAATCTCACTTATTTACTTAGTTATTAATGGCTTCATTTATTTATATTTACAATATAATGTTGTACTCGAATTTCATCTATATCACCCTCATATTGTATTTGTGATACTTTATGCCTTAGATGGATTATTGACTCAGGTAGGATTATAGTTTATATAATTGATCGTAAGAATAAGTAGTTAGTTCGTTAGGTTGCTCTCTTTGAGTTTGTCACGCAGTGCCTCTAGATCAGTTTCAGGGTAAGGCCTCAAAGTAGGTAGTTAAACTGTGCGTCAGTTTTCTTGACAATGCTTATGATGACAACAGAATCAAGTGTGCGTCTCCGTCGAATGTAGAAGCTGTCGCACTAGAAGTTATGCATTTGGAAATCAACCTCTGAAACTCAAACTTAGGTAATTGTTAAGCAATACATCAAAAATCGCATATTAAGTCATAGAACCCTCTATTGAAGTTGTGATTCATATAGAATTGATTCAATGAAGTTAGCGCGGATGATTACGACAACGCAACAGTCGAAGTCACTCAGTTGGATAATATCTGGATGGTTAAATTGAACCATACGAACTGCTATCCGATAATAAATGTATCATGCATATAGGAGACTCGATATTTATTAAAAATCTTTCCTGTAATCTTCTTGCCATGTATCATGAGGTCTTCGATAAAAAATTTTGATAATAGAATGCATGCATTGTACATACAGCCTAGCTAAGGCAGCTTAGTTTGCCTGTGAGATTTCACCAGCCTCTCCGTACTCGTCCTTCCTACACAACGCTGTCGTGTCGGGAGGCTCTTTAAGCTGAGACAAATGAGGGCCATTTCTTTGATTGTGTTGTGCAATTAATAGTTACAATCAGATTGTAGAGCTATTTCGTAGGCATGCATATCGTATTCACGTGCTAGCTCGGCAATCTGTGTCAGATTGGAAAAAGTTCAATAATCAAAAGAAACTCCTAACTGTGGAGCTAGTAGAAGATCGCTTTTGGTTTGGAGCCTACCTCCGATCACTAACAGGTAATCCTGTGAGGTTGCGATGCGATCAACCTCCGCTAGATTCCTTTGCAATGGAGACTCGCGGTTCGTCTTTTAGCTAAGAAATTTTTGATGAAATCGATAAGATATTGTTGTGACATTTTGGATGTTACACAAAAATTTAATGAGCTGTACAGCAACGATGATATCATTTAGGAATTAGAATGAAGCCTAATGGAACTGTCAAGAGCAAAATCGACCTGTCGATACCTTGTAGATCAAACCACAATGAGGCGCTCACACAACACAACATCCGTTTATTCATCGACTCATGAAATCTCTAGTCTCTCAATTTATATAATTTTACTCATTTCATTAGGCTTGCTTTTATTTTGAATATTTTAAAACGTTTCATGTAATGCTTATCAGACAACTGACTATTAAGGATTAATAGAATTTTCCAGTAGATTTTTTACTAATGAAACTCTTTCGAACAACATATGCTACTTCCGCTAGTGATATCCTTACCTCTAATAGTATTGTTATTGATTTCGTTTGTGTACGTCTTCCATTATGTTTCATTGAAATGAAATCAAATTATCCACTTGCTGCAAATATGAATGATTCAGATCTCAAGCATTTTTAACATCCAAATGGTTTTCCAGTAATTCAAAGTTTTAGTTAGATCTAAAATATGTAGAAATTTTCGAATTACATGATCTTCATTGAAATTGTATTGAGTTTAAAGTAATCAATTCTCACTAACTGGATTATTTTTCAGGATGTTCAGGCGATCAATACAGTATTTTAGTAATGTTTGGGATAATCTATGTAAATTACGCAAATCGATCATTGAAATGCTTGCTGTGATTCATTTTATCTTCATTTGGCTCATATTGCCAATAATTTCCTTATGGGTGAGTATTTCCTCCTTTGGCTTAAGCCAGTTATGTCCTTGCAGTATTCTGATGAGGAAGCTGATATTAGATATTAGAAAGGCTGGAAGACATTGAGGTCAGACTTTTAATCCTTCAACAATGATATCTATCGTTTCTGTATTTCGTATTTAAGCCGTAATTACTATTACTTTGTAAATCAGTCTAATGTCTTTTATCACTTCATAAACTAGTTATAGTAATAATAATAATAATAGTAATAATAAAACTAAATTAGTAAGATGTCAGTAAAATCACTATTTTGACTCGAAGTCACTAAGACAAATCAGCTATGTATCGAGAAGACGAGATAAGCAGCATATTTTGCATAAGAGGTCCTTGTCAACTGGATGTGTGAGGACATATTAGTGCCTGATGGCACTTTATCGTGTTTTCTTTTAATGTATTTGGAATCCTTAGCGTTCCTCATTTCCAATTATGGTTAGTAATAAAAGATAAAGAAGCTATTAACGTGGCTTAAAGATTTGTCTATTCTTCTTTCTGCATAACGAAAAAAATCATTCGTATCGTTTTCATGATCTTCAATTTCTACGACATATTTTCATACGATGAGGGAACAAAAAAGGTCCTGACCAAAAATATTGTGTTCTAGTGACATAGTTCTTTAACCCTGAGTTAACGTCCGGTCCCGAAAATAGAACTTTTGGTCGTATGTTAAATTGTTATTGTAGTAAATATGGCTTCATATCTAATAAAGGTAATCAATCGACCATTATTTTGAGCAAATATTGATTGTATGTTGTTTTTTTCTTTATAGGACTTAAAATACGTAAAATTTTGAAAATCAAAAACATTGTTTTGTAATGCTTGTCAATGAGAGTGAGAGTTTACGTCTTCGTGCATAAACACCTCTTGAAATACCGTTGTTTACCTATGTATTCAAATTAGTTTACTCTATACACATTTCTAGAACTTTCTCCATTAGAGCCTTTTAAGATCGGGATTTCTTTTGCATCACGTCGTTTCTACCACTGATTTCTTTATCATTCTGTATTTTTGTGAGAATTCCTACCGAATCTCCCACAAATCTTAAAAGGCTAAAGATTGCTTATAGCGATGACATACGACTCCTATAACGTTCAATTATCTTAATCGTTTAAGCTACCGTTCTACATACTATTTTACACACGGCTCTGGTGGACAATGATACTGTACTTTTGTTGGACATATTATGATTTCGACAAACCTCGACGAGGCTCGCGGTGTTGGGTTCGTCCTTCATTATAGTATAAGGCATAGTTTTTTTGTATTCCTATCGATATGTTTACAAACTTAATTATGTACAATTTATGGTGGCGTCTATTATATGAAAAGTGAATAAGATTTGCCTCTTTTATTTTACAGTACTCCTTCTTATATTCATTAGAGTTCGTTGGCCGTTTGATAAACTCCAAATTCAATAATGGTAACTCGAACTTGGGTAGCTAAGCCTTTATGCAACATGGTAATTAACCCAATATTAATATAACAGGATAGTTAGCAAGGATGAATACTTTGCATAGTACGCTACAATATACGATATTATTGACACACCTAGTGGGAGTGATAAATCATCGTTCGACAATGAGAATATTTGTTACACTTCTTCACTTTATTTGAACTAAAATTATTCAATGAAGTTCGGGGGAAAATATTCTGTCGGTTGGTGAGGAGGTAACATTGATTTATTAACGTATTTCCTTTTGTTCTTCTTGAACTTTTTCTAATACGCATGCATAGATAAGCGTTTAGTCTCATTCTACAGTTATCCGTCTAGAATATACTATCCATCATTTCTAAATAAAAATTTCATGGTTTCAAGCAATAGTATTAGAAATTGAGTTGGCTATAGAGCTTTCGAGAAGTGAATCCTCGTTTTGTTTCAATGCGCTAAGATAAGCCTTGACTTTGAGTAGTCCCCTATCCCCGCCGGATACGCCAACGCATTCGTGCTCAGCGTCATATCGTGATGACTGAATGAGAGAGAGCCCAATCTATCTGATGATTTGAATTAACCATTTTTTACCAAGTCACTGTAGTTCATCTAGCCGTGATATCTCTGGTGGCAATTAACCGACCCCGCAGAGATGATGGGCTTACCAGGGTTGGTGGGCGGATGCGAATCTGATTCGGGCCTGCATATCACTGTAGCACTTCCACCATTGCGCCACCACGTGTTATATCTTTCTCACGTGCGGATGTTGAATCCCTCGTAACTGCAAGGAAGGTGAAGTTTAAACGCGATCGACACAGCTAAGAATCATATGTTGCTTTCTTGTTTCTCACACAGTTCTTCAATTAAGTTTAAAAATATTCGCTCTTCTTATACTCATTCTACTACTTTTAGAATTGGTACAAAAATCACTCAATATGGACTCATTTCGCTGATTACTTTCCATTGAAAATTATCAAAACTACTGATTTACCACCAGATCGGAACTACATCATCGGGTATGCTCATAAATTATGTCGTATTGCAGATTCTCTGAAGTAGAACGAAACAATGACTTGCTTTTTTATATAAAGAGCTTATTAGAAAACAAAAAAGAAAAAGAATTACAGCTTTGTATTAAAATTATTCAACGATATTATTCAGCTTTTTTAGAACAAAATTAAAAATGCTTCATTTTTAGCCATGATTGATAACATGTTCTTGTTCTTAAGAAGTTACAGTAAAAGTCGCTATCAAATCAGGATACGCAGAAGAAAAACACTTTGTTTTAAAACAGATGCTAAATAACTTAAATAGAGGTTTAAATCTGAATCACTACAATCCAATAGAAATTTTTAGCTCTCATCCTCATGGAGTCTTTTCAATTGGAGCATTCACTGCTATGATTACTTCGGGTTCTGGATTCCCAAAAATGTTTCCAGGATTGAAATCAACCCTTCTCACTCTTAATGGGCAGTTTTGGTTTCCTTTTCGCAGAGATATCGGTATAGCACTTGGTTTGTTTTGTTTATTTCAAATGATGCTAACCTATGTTTTTTTGAAAAAATCTTGAAATCTTCAGCGGCCGTCTTTGAACCCTTCTCCAGTCTTCCAGAAAAACGCATGTATCAAAGAATTTGCAATAAATTGGTAGAATTTCAGCAGTTTTAGTATTTCGTCCTATACATACTCACTTTTACTCTCACACAATCCTCATTCTTATACGATTGGTAACGAAAATCCATTGGTAAGGCATAATGCTAAAGAAGATCTGGCGTTGATCGACTGCAGGGTGCGCCTATGCATTCGTGTACAACATGATATCCTAGGGATTGAATGCGAGGTCTCTACAATGATTTAAATTGCTTATTCTTCACCAAGATAATGGGTTTATCTTACCCAGATTTCTCTGGTGCCAAGTTGTCAACTAAGATTTGGCAGGCTTGATTGCCTGTGGGAACGGCCTCGAACGTGATTTGGTTCTTCTACACATCGGTCGATATTTTGAACTAGAACTTATCACTTTCGATGTATTTATTGAATCCTATTTGCCTAAGAAAATATAGGATATTATCGTAATCAAGAGTATGAAAAATTGAACAAAAAATAATCTCAGATTAGCTAGATGATTTCATCCCATTCTCGAATGTTGAGTCCTGTTGAGCTTTTGCAAAATATTCAACAATAAATGTAAGTGATTATGAGACCTCTTAGACCGAAGTGGAATACTTAGATGATAATTACAAGTTGCTTATGAAGAATGTTAAGGTGGTGTGGAGTCTTCACGGCAATCTCTCGAATATCTTCTGAAAAATCCTGGAAAAGGTATGGTTTTTTTCTTCTATAAATGCGTTATTGATGTGTCAGATTTTGCTAAGTGAATCGAAATCACAGAAAAAACAAAGTTAATAACAATAAAGAATACTAGTTGCTAACATAGATGGCACGTCTTCAAGCATTAAGGCGACACTAATTTTCTATTTATTTCTTCCTCACACATATTTCGTAAATGGTGGTGGTCTTCCGGATACATGATAATACCGACGAGGCCTATCCCGTAATCCTGAAAGTGGTGGTCGAAATTGCTATGAACACGTCCGCTCATCTAGCAGGTGATCGCCCAGGTGGGCGTTCGCATCCTTTTGGAGAGAATTTTACAGACTCTTTTGCTTATATGCTATCCTGTTTTCTCGTTATATGACCAAACCATCTATGTTTTGCTTTTGACTTACATTACTCTTGCTTCCGTAGGCAAGATAGTTGAGGGGCCGAGAAGTAATCAGTAATCTTCAATAAGCTCATTCATATTTAATTTGTATCAAGACCACGTCAAAAAACCGAGGAATTGTGATTGAAAAGTGACCAGTTCAACTGATTTTCCTGAAGCAACAAAAACGACCCGGTTAAAATGCTGGTTCATTTGTGTTGTTGTCTTCCTTGATATTTGAATAGTTAGAAAATTTGTTATAGGAAGAGCAATCTGTATAGTGCTGGGTGGCGCTACCGAAGCACTAGATGCATATCCTGGCAATCATAGTGCAAATCTTTCCTCACGTCGAGGGTTCTGCCGCTATGCTTTAAAATACGGGTAATGTTTCCTTATTACTTAAGATTGGAAAACAATGACCTGCAACATTTGTGCTATGATTTGAAGTAGAATAATCTGTAGGCCGAAAGGAAAATGAGTAGGGCTTGGTAAGGAGTCGTTGGTTGAAGCAAAAGTGCGCAATAGATAACTTCACCTTATCACAATGAATACGGACTCAGGTGGATCCTACAAAAAGTGACCAAAGCAAAAGTTTATTCTATAGTATTTTCCACAAAGCATAAAATTATTGGTTATGTCGCACATCATCATATCACCAAATAAATCGTCTTGTGGAAGGTCCCTTTTAACCTATCTGTTCAGATCAGCTAGTTCCTACTACGACTCTTTGATTAGATTCATTGAAAGTTCCAATAAAAGAAAATCAGCAAAGTACAAAATTTCGTTGAGAAAGACTTCAAAACTTCAAGTGCTTTAGTTCATTTCATAAAAATCTTTTAAAACAAAAAAAGCCAAAAGATATCCTTTTGCAACAACACTTTGACTACACTGTAAAATGAAATCAAAGTGCAACATTAAAGTACATACCAAGTAATAATGAGTTATATAATTAATGTTCTAGTGCGGAATAATATCAAGATAAGGACTATATAATAAGGCAAGATAAGATAGGCTTTGTCGATGATCAATCCCTGTTCGGTATACGGCTACGCTTTCGTATTCAAGGTGATATCGCAATGATTGAGTGCGAGGCTGGTCTATACATTGACTCAAATTTACCACTCAAAGAGTGGACTTTACCAAGTCAGTGATATTTGTCATACCTAGATTTCTCTCTGGTACCAATTTACCAGCGACTTCAAAGGAATGGAGGGCTTAGCAAGCCAGTTAGACCTGCATATCGCTTCAGCGCCTCCACCGCTATAGCATCCGTCCTCTACATATACATAATAGGTACATATAATTTGAGAAGGACAAAAAAGTGACAAAACATATATAACAGGTACTTGAGTCAAATGTGCTATAAAAAGGTACAAATCAGAAGCCATCTCCACTATGCACTATGCAGCTGCAATGCACTTTTTGAATAAAATTTATTTATACATTAGAAATCGTAACAGGCTGCGATTCATTTGCGATGTAGGTTTCATGCGAGATAATTTTTAGATTGATCGTTTCTCTCCCAGTTGGCGTCAAAACACAACTGTATAATATGCACTGCTATTGATAATTAGCAGTATCAAACTAATACTCATAAACATCTGATTTATCTCTATGTCGCGTAAATGTAGTCTATTGCCCTAGCGACTGCTTCATTTTCATCACTATTGCCACGCGATAATGGATCGTGGATGATGAAGATTATCAGAGCAGGTGCTGGTTCATGCTTTTCATGACTAAGTTTGATAATGACTAATGCCATCGACACATGTGACACCACATGTTTCAAAGAATAATGCTGCGGTGAGATAAACTAATAATGGATGCTATATTCTCGTATATGTCTACCTACCTAATCTTCTTGGCTTACATGAGAGAATTTTCATTCAAAAATTTCAATTTCAAACAAGCTAAATACAGTAATATCTACCACATTATTGAGATAAATGGTAAAGCTAGCATAGAGGATTCCTCTAATGACTTGATCTAACCAGTCTCTTCATCATCAAGGTATTCATCATTGAAATACTTTGAAAAGTGCACAACTGATGGTATATATCTTTTTATTTTTTAGCGCCGATCTTGTGCCAATGTACAGCTTCGGTGAAAACGACGTTTACGACCAACGGATTAGTGTACCTGACTCGCATATTAGAGATATCCAGGTACCAATAAACTTGAAAAAATAGAAAAATCCTGCTACCACAGTTCGAAAGGAAAATATTTTTCTTCATATTCGCATATTTTTCAGTTGTGGATTAAAAGAAAAATTGGATTCTGCCCTCCACTAATGTATGGAAGGGGTATTTTTAACCACAAGTTTGGAATGCTTCCATATCGACGACCCATCACAACAGTTGTGGGGGCACCAATAAGGTAACCGTCCAAAAAAATTATGATAAAGTATTAGTCACTCGGTTAGAGAGTGAACACATACCTTGGAGTCTCGAAATGATTATATGTAGGCCTTTAAATCAACCATGAAAATCTTCCAAAAGAAAATTACTTTCAGAACGCACCGAGTCCAAAATCCAACTGAACAAGAGATAAATGCTCTACACGCGAAGTATTGCAAGGGTCTTATAGAGCTTTTCGAATCTTATAAATGCCTTCATAACATTCCGCAAGACGTTCATCTAATCATTTATTGAAAAAATTTATTAAACTATGTGGAAACTCACGCCAAATTACGTTACGTAATAAAAAATTTCGACTTTTGACAAGTGGTATTGTTTGCTCACTGCTTTCAAAATAGACACTTAAACGAATAGAAACCATTATGGTGATGTGTTAGTAATCAAAAGTAGGAGCGCTATGGCACAGTGGTGGTGTCACGGTGACACGCCGGCCTAAATCAAATTTGCGATCGCCCCTCAGGTCTACCAAACATGCCATCCTTCCAGTTTCGCTAAATTGATGCCAGAGAAATCTGAGTAATATTAGCAGTACTGACTTGATGAAAAGCGGTCAACTGAAGTCATTGCATTGACTAGGCTAGCATCCAACTTATATGATATCGTTGAACGCGAATGCGCAGATGCATCCCAACACTAGAGATTGATTATCGTTTATCTTTTTCTAATCTTTAAACAAAAGTTAAGCTTACGGTTGTTTGAAAAGCGAAGATTTACACTTCTACACTAGTTTCAAATCGACGAGACTTGGGAAAAAAAATTTCCAAACGACTAATAACCAGTCACACAGAGAAGTTGCATTTAAGACAATTATATGCTATTCAACATCACATTATTTTCAGTTCCAAAACTTGCTAGGTAACACTTGAGGTTTTATAACAACAATAAATGGAATGACAATTCAAAAGACGTGAAGGCTACATGGCAGTGAAATTAATCACCATAAATCGGAATGTAAATTTGCACATGCTAGAAACAATTTTTACATAAATAACATTATTACAACGTTGTTTGAGGTAAATTGACATCTGTATGCCACGTATTTCAAAAATTCTTAGATTGTCACATACAATTCAAATATTCATAACAATATGAAAGCACTTTCAAATAGCCTCTTACTAACTTTGGCTCAGAGATTAACCTATGTTTATTAAAAACATCCAAGAAGTTTATGAAAGAGAAGTAATTTGATCAACAATATACGGCCAATCTATCTATATATGGCGTCAAAATACATAAAGGAATCGAGTACCAATGAAAAACGAGATCTAGAAAAATAAAAATAATGATAGTAAATTTTGCTCCTGTGCAAGTCAAATTGCAGTCGATGTCGGACTCTCATCAATCAACAGACTTTTTTGCTCAAAATTAAATAGTCCCTTTCTTGATTCTCATCTGGACAAGAAATATCCGTTCCATAACCCAGTTTATGGAAAAAACCTAAGGATTTCTCATTAAACGCAAATACAGTCGCCATTACTTTCTCCATACCAGTTCTGCAAATGGTAATCATTATGACGAAAATTGAAATAGGAACAAAAACATAAAAGAAAAGTAGAAAACAAACATACTTCTCTGCTAACGTTTCAAGTATTTGCATCAAAAGAGTTCCAACACCTTTCTTTTGGTACCTTTCTTCTACTTGTATTTCATAACTACAACAAAAAATTTAACAATTAATAAAAATTTATCTTTATCACCGCACTAAAATAATAATTCTAAATAGGAATGCCATTTATGGCTGCTATATTACGTATTTGCAATACATCAAGTCACCTACCAATAAAAGACAGAAAAATTTTGGTCCATATCGAAACGATAATGGCTGTAACCAATATTTTTTCCCAATTTTGTTTTTTTTTTTTTGAAACTCGATCGGGAGAGGGGGTTAGCG
>KN716181.1:104863-116482 GCA_000816705.1 Dictyocaulus viviparus
ACATAAAAGAAAAGTAGAAAACAAACATACTTCTCTGCTAACGTTTCAAGTATTTGCATCAAAAGAGTTCCAACACCTTTCTTTTGGTACCTTTCTTCTACTTGTATTTCATAACTACAACAAAAAATTTAACAATTAATAGAAATTTATCTTTATCACCGCACTAAAATAATAATTCTAAATAGGAATGCCATTTATGGCAGCTATATTACGTATTTGCAATACATCAAGTCACCTACCAATAAAGGACAGAAGAATTATGGTCCATATCGAAACGATAATGGCTGTACCCAATATGTTCTCCACATTGGTTTTTTACTATGATGAACCTGATATAACTGCAATTAATTGAGTAGAATCAAAATATAAGGCGAGTAAAATGATTCTGATCAATACAGATCGCATAAATGCTCATCAATTAGAGACGATACTAATGATTGCAAAATTCTAGGATTTTGGCTTATTATTGAGCTCAATCAAGACTTGAATCTACACAGTATATTTCCATTGTATCACTATATCCTATTAAGAAATTTACAGCTGAGTTATACAAAGCGGAAAATGTACATGACATACATATTTTAGAATAAAACAGGAAAAACGCAAAGAAGCAAAGCAAAATCTTCTACCTGCATTTTATCTAGACTAGAACACTAATGATTGTCGAAATTTACTATTTATCAGCTGCTTCTGAAAACATTACCAGAATGAGCTACACAATCAACATCAATGAACTGCTTCAACAACTTAATTTTGAGGCAATCTATCCACATGATGTATTTTCAAAAAAAAAACAAGAAAAATAGACAATATTCTAAAAATATGCCACAATTTGAGGACAAGTTCAATTAAGATTTACCTTGAATATGATATCACTGTTGAATATAGTTCAAAAAACGAAAATGGACCTCATACTGATATATTTTATTAAGTTAAAACAGAAGAATTAGAACCTGCCAAGAAAGAAAAGATATTTTGTTTTGTACATATATAATTTATCAGATATGAAAATGGATAAGAAAGTCCGCAAGAAATCGGCAGCTAAGAAGCACAATATGATTATTAAACGTTCAAAAACCTCGAAAATATTGGACCCCGCGTTTGTTATCAACTATTCATTTGCGTGATGTGGCATAAGCTATTGCTTTAAGAATTGTCAATGGTTCGATGTGTTGAATACTTAACAGATTTACACGAGTAGATTTTCGTTTAAAGAAAATAGTCGAGATAAGAGCCAAACCATAAGATAAGATAAGATAATTTTTGGCGTTGATCAATCCCTTGTGGTGAGATGCTCCCCCGCATTCATGTTCAACGTGATATCGTGGAGGTGGTTGAATGCGTGCCTGGTCTATACATGACTTGAGTTGACCACTCTTCACCAAGTCAGTGCTAGTTATCTTACCCAGACTCCTCTGGTACCAATTTACCGATCCCGGAGGGATGGCGGGCTTGGTAGGCCTGGGGGGCGGCCGCGAACTGATTCGGGCCGGCGTGTCACTGCGGCACCTCCACCACTGAGCCACTGCGGCCCCAAGCCAAACCATAGCAAGACATAAAGCTTTGTTTGAGGTATCAGGAAGGAACTACTCATAATACAATGACTTCCGACTCCCATCGTCCATTCCGAATCAACTATTTCACCTGAAGGTTGGCATTTCGTTCAAAACCTAACTTCTATCAGATGATTGTGGCTGCACTTTATTACGTATTTTGAACTTTAAAAGATAGAATTTCTGAAAATAACTGTTGGAAAAACTCAAACCAATATACAATAGCTGCAGACAAACATAATTGTTCAAAGCCTAATTGTAGATACAATCACAATTTGTATTTTCATTTTACAATTATCACAATTGTATCATAATTTGCAAAGATATTAGAATATCTAGAATTGCACTGAGTTGGCCACAAAACCCGGAACCTCACGCTGGACTCGAACCCTCATATACAGATATCCAGTCTGTCATGCTGATCCATTACTCTACCGAGTTCCTTTGCTCTACAACTACTCAATGCTTTACTTGTAGTAAGTGGGTGTCATATCAACATTATCATTATCATTCTCGTGACCGTTGACGGGTGAGAATGTTAATAAGATACCCACTTACTATAAGTGAAGCACTGGGTGGTCGTAGAACGAGGACCACGGTAGTGTACCAAATTATAGAGTTTGAAAATCTTATAGAATGCAGCATGTTTCCTATTACATTACGCTAAAGTTCACAACAACGAAAAATGAGGATTACGACAAAAAACGAAGATATTCATAATATGCTTGATTAGAAATCTTAAGTGTACTTAATAATATCAAGCTCAATTATTTTTAAAGCTATACAATCCATATATCCTACGCAGTTCATGAAAAAAGAACTTCAAAAATCCCAGAAAAAGCATACCGCGCAGTGGTAGCACTGAGTTCTTGCTTTTTAGATTCTTGATCCCATCCCCATTGCGAGATTGAATATCTAGAATATTATAAAAAATTATCATAAGATAATAATAATAATAATAATAATAATAATAATAATAATGTTGTGTTATACGCAACAATGATAATAATATTAATATAACAATAACAACTAATCTAACAGATAAGATGACTAAAAAAGTTTAGTTATCAGAATTGACTACTATACTATAACATGCTGTCTCAGGAATGTAATCATTTAATTATAAACGGCCTTTAAAATAGTTTACATCAGCAAGATTAAGATAAGTGTAATAGCCTAGTGCTTGAAAAAAAGAGAAATTTAACAGGTAATCAACATTCAGCATAAAGTACAAGACACATAAACAAAAGTAAACTTGGAATCTATCAAATCTCTGCTACATGACGTATATACTACTGAAATCCGCTTTGTATAAGCAGTTCAAGAATGTTTCCATTTTTAAAAAGAATCAAAATATAAAAATAAGAACATAGTAGCCGTTTACTTGATTTTACTAGCGACAGTTATGTTTAACTTAATAAAAAAAACTAAAACTTCACTTAATAATTTATGATGTTTGCATTATATGCAATGGATTGAATTTTCAAAGGATAAATGCCTCATATTTTATTAAATCAAGCTGAGCCCTCAAAAGTGCGTCTAACTCCATTCGTATTTTATTGTTACGACATAATAAAAATGGTTGCCTACAGCATTCCAATTACTGGAATAGTATTTGTAATAATCAGCTGCTACCAGGCTTTTTAAAAAACCATTTACAAAATTAACTGGAAACTGAAGCAAAAGAACATTGGACAAAACATAAGAACAAGAATTAGTACGGCGGCAATCACTATGATCATAAAAAATATGCAAATATTGGTCATAATAACAGTGAGAATCTTTTTAAGATAAGATGAATGCTAATGTTCACCAAAAAAATATAGCAGTTTCTAACCAAAATACATGATTACAACTTGTTTATTAAGAGTTGACGGAAAATGCACATTAAATTCATAGACTTGAAATACACCACATTGTCAACCGTTTATCACAGTGTTAAAATTGAGTTCATGGTAAATGATGAAAATGGAAAAAATATAACCCTAAAGGAGGCCAGAGAAGAAAGCTCATATGCAAGAAATAAAAATAAGTGTCAAATTCTTACAGATGATACATGTTTCTCTTAAAGAGGTCGAAAACCCATGCCGCTTGCTGATCAGAGAGATGTGTTGCCCAATGCATCTCAAATGAAACGAATTCCCTGAAAACATTTAAAACGTGATATTTGTGCATAACATCTAATCACTTACAAATTAATTATATTACAAGAAAAACAGGCATAAAAGGAGAGTGCTGTAAAAAAAGTCACCCGTCTAGAGTTTTTCTCTCCTCATGAGGAGGAAGACACCTAAGTTTTTCTATAGGATTTAGCATCTTCGACGCCTTTTTCACATTTCTCCGTGAAACATCACTTGGAGCCATTTCTAGAAACGCAAATGAGACCTTCCAACATTGATAATGCTATAAGAAGAATAATCTCAGTTCGGTAAGATGATCTGTACAACAATTAATGAGCACTCGAACGCGACAGAATAAATCAAAAACATTTTATACACTTTATTATTTAATACAAGCCTATATGAAGCTGTGCGAGTAAACGAGTACATACAAAGTATACTGACAAAACTACATTATCCACCTAAATAACTGTACACAGTTTGCGATGTGTCAAACAGATATAATTGACGCATATGTTTCATTTACAACTTATCGTCCTATCGTACATAGATCAATCTAATATGAGCACAATAGTGGAAGTCTCGAATGGATTAGAATTTTTCATAAGTTGAACGACTCTCCACAACCGCATGTGCCCTTTATGTTAGGGTTTCGAAAAACGAATCCAGAGCTCAATTTATCTGTCACGTAATCCATTTCAGTACCTAAAAGCCCAAGTTGTGCTTTTGGCTCTATCCATATCCGAACACCATCCTGAAGCAAAACTTGAAAATTTACATCGTAACGTTTTATAAGAGTTTTACCTGTTCAACTTCCTCATCAAACTTTGATTTCACCTTTGCATAGTCTAATGTATACGTGAGACCATTACAACCTCGTTGTTGAACACCAATCTACAAAGAAAGCTTTAAAAAAATATCTAGTTATTGATGACACAGTGAATTTGAAAGTACCAATGCGGAAAGTTAGTACGGATATGCTAACAAACTCTAATAAATCAGTTATACGACATAAAATCACACGAACATTTTCTTCCAGCTACTCTTTTTTACCTTCAGTGCCTTCGCTTCTTTATCTTTTTCAAGAAGTTGACGCACTCGCTGCACTGCTTCGGGCGTTAGAACGAGAGCCGCCCTTTAACTAATTGCATACTGAACCACAGATTAAATTGAATCCACGAATAAATCTTTTGCACAAATACACATGAAAACATCGAGCAGATATTATTAATTTTCTTGATAAATAATGATAATGCTAACAAAGCATACTTACCGAATAGGTTTCGTCCTTGCAATACCTTTAACTACTCGAGCTGCGGCTCCACTCAACTTTGACATGATGAGGCCCTGAGATAATTCTAGTAACAAAATTCCTACCGTTTCCCTCAAAATAGTAGCTTGTGCCTAATATACTAGCGTTTTTTCCATATTTTAAAAAAAAAACCAAATAATCAATAACATGACCAATGTCGTGACCAGTGACATACAACCACATGCTGAACAAGACTGAATTACACCACCTTTCAAAAAGAATATGGATGGCGACAAAAGCCGGTAATGCCGCTTTCAAATTGGTCGGGTCTTCAAAACATTTTTCGCTTTAGCGGATTAAAGAAAAGACACTTTAAAGAAACAACTTTATGATGGATGTGACACCGCAATCTAGCCAGGTTTGTCGAAAACGTGCAGATTGGACTAGGCAATATACAAGCGTTATCCTGAAGGAAGACGCTCAGTTGTCTCTAACACTTTTCTAAACTGCTGCGAAATAATTTAGACTCTTGCTATGTAGACATGAGCATTGATTGCCTACTTGTTATTGAGTTATTTACAAAACACCACGAACTGACTCTACAAGAAATCGAGAGTAGAGAACGACGCATTAATTATCGTAAGAGATCATGGAATCATCGGCAGTTATCGCTGATCTAAAGAAATCCTTTCTGTGAGGTCGCAGCAAAAGAATTTCGCAGATGGCCACGTGTGAAGCTGTCACAGTCGATCATTCCATGGTGTGTCTATCAAAACATCATTTAGCAGTAGCCCATTAGACGACAAGCTATGGGGTTACGGTCATATCTAAATGCCTGCTCCATACTCTTCGTATTAGCATGTAGATGCATTATCGGCTCGTGGTGCAGAGCGTTTAGTTTCAAAGCAACTAGTTGGATAAAATGATGTTAACATTCACAACTTGTGTCGCAGTCGAAGCGCTTGAACCAGTGGATCAGTCCGATTTGTAGTAGTGCCTTAGTCATCAAAGTGCTGATCTCCTCGGCCGTCCCCCTTCCAACACTGAATGGAATCCAAAGAATAATGAGAAACAAATTGTAGGACAGCAGTTTTTCTATGGATTTGAAAGATCTTCTGAATACACAAGATGGGAAACTATATCATACACGTTGTATTGTCCTCTCAATCAATCATTTTATTTCCATACAGAAAACAAAATCTAAAGAGTAATGGTAGAAAAAGTACATTACAGATCACAAAACATTAAAAAAAGATAAAGATTTCCTGGAAATACAACATAACGTTACATGATAAATATTGTTCGCTAATAACGAAAGAAATATACAGAAGAATACACAGCAAAATTTTTATTGGATGAATCAATGAAAAAAAAAATGCGCAGTACAACATTTTGACAAAGCCGCTCATCTATATCAGAAGACATGTAGATGAAAAATCGAAGAACTAAATTAGCTACAACAAATACGCATTCAAAATATTTTGAATTTTGAATAAAATCCATATTACATCAAAATTTGAGCACTCATTCTAAAGTAGTCAAAATAACATGGTAAACTAACTTGAACATTCCAATCTAATTACAAATTCTTTGGTAAAAGAGCTTCTTGATGGAATGTGCAAATGTCCCCATAATCATTGTATCGCACGTCACACATTCCAGAAGCACCAAGATTTACGACGGTAGCCAAATAATACTGGAAGAAATAGCTGCAGTACATTAAATGCTTATGAGAACAAATAGAGATTAGGAACAATAAATAATACTTATAAAAGGCGCATGAATAAGCGATCTCAGAATTACGAGTATGTGAGTATCCGGATTAAATATTTGATCTCAAAATAATTGATGTATCTCACCATTCCATCATTCCAAGGTGCCATACAATGATCACCTACTTTCCATGACAGCTTTTTCTGCATTTTTACACCTCTAGGACCTTTTAAAACGAATGGATTCTTGACAGCTTCATTACGCCTACTGTTATTGAAAGAAACACCTGAGAGTTCTGAAAATACTTAAGATTACAGAAAAGCAAATTACAATCATTAGATTCAAAAATTCGGATTTGGAAAAAACAATTACTTTGAATTATTCCATCATGCGTCACATCGCATTCAACTCGTGAATTAAGACGTTTGCTGTTGCTTGAGGTAATATTAGAAAATGCTTTACTTCTAAAAATCCAATACCGTTGTGAACAAAATGGACGAGCTATGAAATGGGAAAAACACTGATTAGAGCTATACCTAGAAATACGATCCGTAATTAGCGGTAGATCTGACGTATTAATGTTGTTAGCAAAACCTAATTCTTTTTTCAGAACACGATCGCGGTCATCGTACTTCCTTCCTTTGAAGGTACCACCATTGCGTAAATCAGGCTTATCTCTATGATTAGATTCTAAACCTTGAGCGATTGTTAGGAAATGGCCATATTTCTTTACAACAAATGAGTCTTTTGTGAAAAACTGATTACAATGTGAGTGTAAACGCACACAAACACTTCCTCACCTTTGAAAATGCTCCGTTTAAATGAAGCACTAGAGCCATGTTTACGAGGTGGAAACTTTTCATCGACAGGATTATTTACGCTTTCGATAGTAGATGCACAACTCTGCAGCACTAATAAGTAGGATCCTCGAATCTCAGGCAATCAAAAAAAAGTCAATTAAAGGTACCAACAAATTACAAGAACGCACTTGTGCGGGGTTCTCATAAGCCTTGTTTAATGATACACTAGCTGCCATGAAATCGAAAAGTGTGGACGGCTTAGATGAATGAGCGTACGTATCAGTCACCTAGAGATCGTTTTTATCAGAACAGTCCAGTGTTTCATACTCACTACACAACTACTGATATTATTTCAAAATGATTGATTGAACAAAAAAAAACTGTGCATGCAAATAGAATCCAAAAGTGTGAGGCTGACTCAATAAAACCATCTGAAAAGAATCAATGTTAGAAGACCCTAGACGGCATACACTTTTTTCATCATGGCCTCTAGCATGTCGTCTAGTGTTTTTCTTCTTATGACAATCAAGATCACCAGATGTGGATGACTTAGCTTCTTGATTCTGATTTGGTTTTGGCCTCGGTAATTTCTGAGGAGCTTGTATCTGAATTCCACGTTGCTAGTTAGAAGTAGTTAAAACACATAAGAATTTCTTGATTAATTAATACAGATTAACGCATAAAGAGTGACACACCTTAGGTGCTATGAAAACTTTCATACTACCTTTCCCTATAGCATCAATATTATTCTTTCGTTGTTGTTCAAAAGTACTTCCGTCTTCTGCAGCCTGATCAAAATTGAAAAAAAACCATGAGTTCTTGAGAAATGGTTTTAAAGGACGAGAGCCCACTTTTTCATTGATGGGCTTCAAGACATCATTCGCTTTAAACGCCAGAGTTGATGGATCAAAAATCCTGCTGGTGGACTTAAATAAGTCGTTTGTAACAAACATGTATTTCTTGGACTATAAAGAAAAAGAAAGAGAATACAACACGAATTACGCACTTTTCCAAAAGAGATCCACCTTGGCGCCTTGTATTCAGTCCGGTCTGTTTGTTGACTATCTCCCATTGTATGCTAGAAAATAATTTTCTTATAGCAACACAAAAAGCACAAAGATAAATTCACATATAAAACTTCAAAATGAAGGCGTATGAGCTCAAAGTGTAAAATAAAATTAATAGTGTAAATAAAACAGCTTCAAGAGAAATTCTGTAGGAACACACTCGCTCAACAATCCACTTATTATATAGTTTTTCTACACGTCCACCAATCACTGTAACATTTGATGGGGTTAGAATGAAGAAACCATTCTCCAAGGTGATTACTCCAGAAAGCAGTAACTTAACACCAGGTGGAGAATCGGCACTAAACTATTAAAAAAACATTGAGTAACTAAATTATGTACCCCTACAGTTTGGAATATCAACAAGAGTTTTTACTACGTCTAGTGTAAACACCAATAAACATACTTAATCCCTCTTATGTTCTCTAGAATAAGTGCAGAGACCGAAGTATGCCCATCAGTTAGTGATACTCTTGCAACGTCATCACTACGACATACACCTTCTTTCAGTTTTGGCTGTGAAACATTTCTGTAATTACCGAATCAACAAAATAATAAACGATAAAATATGACACGCACATTTTTACAACATCCCCGTACTCAATCTTTTCTATGTCAAATACACATCAAAATAGAACACCTGTATCGACTTAGTTGAAGAACAACGGGGCCGGTCAGCGTCTTTTTGTTGACACAGATTGACAAACATGGTTCGCCAAAATCATGAATATCAAGCTGAAAATAAAATTACCAATATATAATTATTTATTTATTTACTACATATTTACACACGAAATATATATGTCGAATTCTAGTAGTACAGAAAATATATAACCCAGAATTGTAGACCCATTAAAACATTTAGCCTAAATTAACAAACATTTTACAAAAAAGCCGTGCAAAAAAATAGTATTTGTTAAAACCTTGGTCACATCAGTACAGTATATTTGAAAAAGTTATCCGAATACCTGAAATCTCATGGACTAATTCATTATTAAGCGAGCAAACTTTTTTAATAAATCATAAAAATCCCATAACATAAAAATGAGCAAAAACTTTTCATCTTATGCTATAAAAAATTAAGACATAAGATGATATATCTCAATCTTATATGTGAAAATAAAAACCATGATTGACAAAATGAATTTCAAGTAATTTTCGTCACTCTAGAAGACCTGAAAATATGAGATATTTTGATGATGCGGATTTTTTATAGACAAGCAGACACTTTTTATATAGTCGGAATACACCAAAAAAAATAAGCAAGAAAGCGATTAAATGTATCATTAATTGAACTCTATGATATAAGTAGTACTCACATCACACAACTTCTTCTCTAATGTTTTCTCATCCGTGGGCACTGGATCATCTTTGAATAAATTAGACAAAGTGCTTCGATTCACATGCCATCCTGAGCTGGAAGTCATAAGAGCTGCAAAAAGTCAATAGTTGTGATAAGATATGGGTATGACTTGCAATATCTGAGCTCTAACTCAAAACAAATGACATAAACATATGAGTGTAGAAATGTTTATTGCAAAAGATCCTGTAATTATTGCTCAAAAAATGACTCAAACATAGAAGTACAATAATAATTAATAATTATTACGCAGAGAAATGAAAATATCAAATTTTACGAAATAATTATTCGGTCGAAGAATAAACGTTAAACACTGAAAATTAATAAATACAACAGTAGCACAGAGAAATCACACAAAATAATGGAACCATACCAAGCCTAGAGATCCGTAATCTGTTGTAAAGGAAATGTATAGCAAAAATAATTTGAAGGACGCGGAATTTCTCGCAGAAAACACTCACGACCTATGGACGGAAGATCCTAGAAAAAGCTACTTGAATAAAAAAAATGAAGTAAATATACATAACACATACATCTGGAGCTTCAAAGTAGGTACATGGAATTGAATCGCCATACCCAGGTAACAAAACATCAAAGAAAAAGGATCCTCCTTCTAATGCAGTGATTTCGTGAATGTTACCTTCAAAAATAATGATGATCACGAATTTCCTGTTGTAATAAATTCAGCCACATTTGAATATATATCAAAGATGTAATTACTTGGTAGAAAACCTTTCCTTATGCATAAAATAAATCTTAAGTTGTTTGCCTAGTAACACAGTCAATTCTATAATAATATTATAATAAAATCTAGGAAACCCACCTTTCACTGGATATAAGCTAACACATCCATCTTCTTTTTCAATTATTCGTTCTCCTTCATACCGCACTTTTGTACAACCAGATAAATGTTTGCCAGAACAGTCCAAAAAAGAGAACGATTTCACCTATAAGTATTATTTCGAATGCCGAAATTGCTCATTCTTTAGAATTGCAAGCAAATGATGGGACTTGTTTTCAAATAAAATCAATTAAAATCTCATAAGTAGCTTGGATAAATTTTAACTTAGAAGACATCTTTTCATAACACAGTTCATTTTGAAGGGTGATTCTGACTAGATAGATTTAAAGAGATTACTGATAACCTAATAAGACTCAATATTCTGTTAATACCTTGAGAGTTCCCCTTAAAACTTTAACAAATCCATGCATAGTTGGATGATCGTGTAGTGGAATCATTTCTCCTGTCCGACTGAAGCCAAATACAGATGCATGTAAAGTAGGAGAATCGAACAAAAGTCCATAAAGTACGGGCGACATCGTCAGTGCACATAACTGTGTGGAAGGTAAGTCGCCTGTAATTGACGTTGCAAATAAATGAACTTATCTTCTAAGTACCAAATCTATTTAACAAATTATTGTTCATTATAGTCCCTTTTAAATAGTTCAAAACAAATGGTGAATAGATTACACAAAAAGTTTGAATAGAACAAGCATCTTGTTGCTAATAAAATCCAAATTAATCACTCTGCCACCAATATATTAGCCTATACAATAAATAATGAAATGAAATCTTTACTGATAGTACAATCAAGCCGTACATTACAGATAGATTTTTCGCAATTTGACAGTATATAATATTAAAATATTAAGGTAGAGTAAATATAATATTAAGGTAGAGCATTCATAAAGAACATAATATTAAGGTAGAGCATAATGAAATTAGGGGATCTCACTCATTTAATCATGAAAAG
>KN716181.1:116582-162024 GCA_000816705.1 Dictyocaulus viviparus
AACTTATCTTCTAAGTACCAAATCCATTTAACAAATTATTGTTCATTATAGTCCCTTTTAAATAGTTCAAAACAAATGGTGAATAGATTACACAAAAAGTTTGAATAGAACAAGCATCTCGTTGCTAATAAAATCCAAATTAATCACTCTTCCACCAATATATTAGCCTATACAATAAATAATGAAATGAAATCTTTAGTGATAGTACAATCAAGCCGTACATTACAGATAGATTTTTCGCAATTTGACAGTATATAATTAAGGTAGAGCCCAATGGAATTAGGGAAATCTCACTCATTTAATCATGAAAATAGTTCCGATAGAGCACCAATGAGAAGGACAAATACGAAGAGCTAAAATTGTAAAGACAAACCAAGACACTCAAGTATTCATGATTTAGTGTGACTATAATGTTTACCTGCACGTACAACTCACGAAATCTATTATCAAATACGAAACATATAGCAATAGATGTGTCGCTGAGGTCTACTTAACATAATTAGAGTCAATCATAAGCTACAATTTTTTTAAGCAATCAAGGGTGTTTGAATCGTACGTTCAAAATCAAAGATTCATGGAAAAAATGCCTTAGTATTTGCCATCAGTTATACTTCACGATAGCATTAATACGATGGTCAATTCAAAACACTCTATTGATATGTTAAAATTTCCCCACTAATATTTTGGATAGGGACATCGTGTTTGCGTCAGATTCTCTTTCAGAAGTAAAAAAAAAGAATTTAACAATTAAGAATTTAAGAATTCAACACGATTTGGAATGAAAAGAAATAACTCAGAGGTTTCTAGAAATACTACCGCAAGTTCTTGCCAATAACTGGCTCAACTCTTCACACACTCTAAAAAATTTAACCTTATAGGCCACTGTGAAAGTAGGAGTACAGTGTCGTCGAATAAAAGAATCATCCATAATTGAACTGCCGTATCATCCAAAAATGTGAAATTATGCATGTAATCACTTATACTCCTTCTAATCACGACAGAATCGACGTTTTCGCCCAGAGATTCGTTGAGCATCATAATCTCTTGATAGAACCTTCGCAAAGAGGTGTGACCGACGGGCCTTTAAGTAGGTTTTATGTTGAGTAGAAACCAATGAGTTACAGCTACAGTCACTGAGCAGTCCTGTCCACGATAATCTTTTGTATGCATATGTTCGGGTTGATTTGTATTTGACAATATTGTATTTTGTTTTGATATGTCCGGTTCACTCAATCCTCAATATTGTGGTATCTTGCTCTCTTTTGCATAGTCTCTACGTTTAGCATCATACAAATTGAGCTTTGAATTGTGCACACAAATTCTACATCAAACAATAGTGAAATCTCTAAGTTATTAAAATTACGGTGGATCTTGTGACTGAAGAAGATAATGACAAGACAATAATAGATAATAATAGTGATAATAATAGTAAGGATAATGAGAGACAATATCACTGCTTCAAAGGTGCGTAAAACAGTTCTTGATGTGCCACATTTTTAAGCAGGCCCAAATCTGCGCATTCACGTTTGCTACCACTTTTGGTGAAAACGTCTTAGTTTCCAAGCTATGGTTTAAGATATGAAAAGCCGTGAAGTAGAAAAGGTAGGCTTGGGCCTTTGTTTTACGTCTTGTTCACTATATCCTCGATGCTTTCGTATATTTCCCAAACTGCTCATTTCTACCTACTTGACACTAGCACCATTCATCATGTCCATTTCACAATCTAGCCATACATCTTGAGCACTTTAAAACGCTTTTCCGAGCTTAAGCTTAATAAGCGCAAATAAGATATAGGAACGTATTCGGTTTCCATAAACATCGTTTCATTGAAGTTTAACTTAAAGCCAATTCCTAAATAATACTACTAAAGCTAGTCATTTAATTTGCTTATTCGATGTTTCACAATCACAGCGTCGTCGACGAATCCAACGTTTTGAGATTAGCCAACGTCAGAATTTACCATCATAAGAGTAGTATTTATCATGATGGCGAAATAGTATCGCTTAGCTAAGCCACTCTTTTTATGTTGATATATTTATAGAACGGGGTAATTTTGGTATTGGAATTCTTATATAACACACGAAGTGATGTATTAAATGAGACTTCTTCATAACTTTGGATTCGAGTTAACGTTTCCACGACCCCTTGGGACTAAACAGAGTTAGAAGCTTTTTGAAATTATTGAAGGTGGTAGTGGTGATTCTAGTCTTTCTTGATTGTGAATACGGTACATCGTGTTACAGCGTTTTCCAAACAATGCTTACTTGCAAAATTGTTCTTCGTCATATGTTCTCCCAATCTTGTAAAGCCTCATGTAAAAATTTGAAAACTGCAGACAGCAAATTTGCGAAGATTGAAAATGTTGTGAATGTTTCTATTTTTGTGGAGCAACACGGTTCTGTTAGTTTAACATTGTTTCAATGGGATCTATAGATTTAATCATCATAATATTCTTGTTTTATAATGATGTTATAATACCTTCGATGATGTTGAATGGCTCGTAAAACTTGGAAAATCAGGCGACTCGTACCACCACCTACAGATATGTTCTCCCGTGCTTATCCACATTGCACAGGTATCAGTAAATCTTCAGATGATCTGGTCTAATTCTGGATGGCCACGAAGCTATACGATACTTTACCAACAAAATGGCATGTTGGATTCCGGAAGTTAGGACTTTTAAAGCAACATAATTTTTGCTTTTTTATTAAAGGAAAGGTGACTATAGCATGAAATGTATAGATGGTTTTCCTTACTGTCCTTCTAAAATTGGTGTAACATCATTGCCATGGAGACGAGTCATCTTGGTCCTATGATTGGTGAATCACTAACAGATGTTGCAAATGCTCCTGCAAGCTTCAACTGCTCCACCATCATTCCTTTCCTCTTTTCTTTTTTTTCAAGGTTCAATCTTATTTGAATTTCGCTATTTGAGAAGCTTCCTGTCTTTTACGCAAAGAAAAAAGTTGAGCCATGGTGTGAACCCGTATAGAACATTGCGGCGACCCAAAACCTTCTACTTAATGCAACATAGTTTACGTTATCATTATACTATTCATTAGAAAACTTCTACCCACTTCTTTCTTCGACATCAAAAGAACTACAGGAAGTCCAGAAAATGGTCTGACATCTTTACGAAGGTACTTAGAAAAGATTGAAATATATAGCGCATCACAAAAGCGGGGGAAACATACTGGAGCTCCCCTGTACAAAACAGATGATATCGAAGGTTCACTAACATTCGGTCTCCATTGTCCGTGATCGACGGGAATACAAAGTGACAGTTTATGAATTATCGTTCTTTCCAATCATTCTCTATTCTCTTTTCTGCTACTATTATTCTCTTGCAAACCTTACAAAGCACATTCAAATTCCTTTCTACTAGTTCCAAACGCATCCTCCTTTCGATAGAGTTAGCACATAAAAACAAAAGAGATAAAAAAGAAGTAACCGTCAATGAAATATGCTTGATATTCCAAGTACAGAAAGTATAATAGCAAATTAACCAAATAGTTAAAAAGCAAACTACACTACCTTATACTACTGCAGAGATGATCCACACATCCTATCCAAAATATAAACAAATGACAGAATTAAATTCTAGCTGGCAAAAAAGGACATCTAGCTCCACTTAGCTATTTCTCCGTAGCTCCGCCTAGTTATTTCTCCACAAACCTCGCGACCTACCACTTTTATTGTCGCTTTAATTGTACTTCTCAAACACACCGAAATCCATTTCGACATATCTCAATACCAACTTACAACAGATTAATATCTAATTTTGCAATACTTGGTTATCTTAGATGATGCTTAACGAGTCCTTAGAGCGAAAAGAATTTATTGAACTACCCCCTCGCGCGCAATAGGGATAAGCGGAAGTTCTACTGTTAGACGCTCGGCTTAGTCAATGATCGACGGGAATCCAGGCAAGTATCTTAGATACTTGACTAGGATCATCTCACACTAACGATATACCAGATAACAGATCGAATACAAACACGGCATTTCGTATATTCTGTAACATTCAATGATTATGACACAGTGCCGTTTTCCGACATATAAGTGCCTGCTTCATTCTGGTCTTACCTATACTTTAACTTAGTTTACGCTACTTCACGTCCTTTAATAACGGCTTAACTTCAGCTAAGCAATTTAAACCTTTTTGGGGTCCGCACAAAATATTTTGGAGGAAAGTTAGCAATCAGCAATGCATTTTTGCACTCCGTTTCGCATGTATAAGTAATTGGCCTAATATATTGGGAAGATTTGTAAATACACACCTATCATAGATTCGTTTACTGTGCTCACCAAATATGATGTCTCGTTGATAGCGGCCACCTCTCCACGAATCACACGTTCAGCACAGCTAATTAGTTTGGTTAATAAAAATCGCAACGCCTTTTGCTCCATCTCTACCTTCTGAAGCACAAAATTATATTCTTTTCACAAAAAAGCACTATGAGAGTAGGGAAAGAGTCAGAAACCTTCCGGAGTCAATCAGTGCTAAAACCACATAATATCAAAACAAGCGAAATGAAAAAATCTCGTAAAAAAAGCTAGCAAACAGCACTTTTCAAATTATCAATAGATATGGATGTGTTCCACCAATAAATTGCGCAGCGAAAATATTCCAGTATTTATAGAAAATCACTTGTTAGTATCTATATATGTTCTACATCTATTTATTGCCGGAATGATTATAACACAAAGTGAAAGCAATCAGTGAAATCAGACTATTCAAATCACCAAACATAAAAGACGCAGTAGCAAGCAATAAAATTTACAGAAAGATTTTCCGGAAAATTACAAAATAAATCTCAATATAATAAACATCGACAAACGTAACGTAACAATATAGCAAAATCTTGAAAGTAGAAAATACAAATTGAGCAAATGGTTTAATATTTTCATATCAATCCTTTCACGTTTTTGTCATAGCCTATAAGAATATCTGATTTTGGATCAGGATGAAATGTACTCCATGTAGTCGAAGAGCATGTATCACTACAACTGTCTCGCAGAGTGAAGAATTCACGAACCAGTGAATCAAAAAGTTGTGTATCTTGTGTCGAATAAATCGGAAACCATACAGTCGCAAGAACTTCATGTGATTCGTCATGATCTTAATCAGAATATTTGTAATAATTTCAATAAATGTTATTATCCCACCATGTGAAAATTCCCTGAGTTCGTCCAATTATTCAATAGCTGGATTATTTACATGTCGGACAATATGACACGATATTCAGTTTCTGCAGAATGAAATTTAAAAAATCATTTTTATCTAGATTTTTCCCGCTTCATGTGTTATAAAAGTGAAAGCAAAAGTATAAAAAAATTGTGTTTGTGTAACAAGACTGATGTAAGCTCTAACTTATGACTGAACGCTTATGTATAAAGCGAAGAACACAAATGAGAGAAGACGAAAATCTATAAAACACATTCGGAGTGCATCCCTGCTAACATATTATAGAAGAAACTCAAAATTTTCAACATTTTAAGGTTTAGCATAGATGTACAGTATAAATTATATCATTAGAAATCACGAAAAAAGTGCTTTAAATCTTTCTCACCGGTCTGCACTACAACACTCCACATTCCGGCATGAATATTCGTAGCATTCAGCTTCTGCAAATTCAACGTGGCGAATTGTGTCCCACGAATAGAGTCATAGGGATCAAGATTTTGTATCGCAACAGTTTTCAAATCTGGCCCTCGCCATAGAAATCGCACAGAAGGACTCGTTTTAGACGCCTCGTTCACGGAAGTGGAGGTTCCAGCAACACGACTCCAACGTAATGCAACTGTAGGAGACGAGCGCTTCAAGACAACTTTTATGTTACACGGTCGTTATTTTTACGATACCTTATAAATAATAATTAAGTAATCAAAACTAACTAGATCAGCATAAGCTGTTACTCCACGAAAGATTTCTTCTTTGTGATCAATGTCCAGGCCAGCTACGACAGCCTAAATTCCTATGATAAATAAATCAATATAAATAAAAAAAACTACGTAATATTAAGAACTCAGTAGTATGAGAAAACCAGTATAAAAAGTTAATGAGTAAATAGTTCAGCACTTCAAGTTTGAATCCATCTGCGATTCCTGGTAAAACTATATCAGACATCATTTTCCGTTCAACTAACAGTTGCAATGGTAGAGTAGAAAAATCAGTCTAAAAATAAGGTTTTAAGGGAATATCTATCCTACGCGGAAGTAAATCGTGCATTATAATTGTTAAATTTCAAAAATAATCAGATTCATCACATACAAATAACTATAGGTTTGAAACGAACAGGAAGCAGCAGCTTTATAACGAAATGAAACTAGGATTTCTTCGCCCAGTACTTCTATTGATATTGATGCGTAGCGCGGTAGTAGAAGAGGTAGCCTTGATATTTGCGCTTGATACCGTTTACAAGGGCTAGAGAACGTCTCGACGCTAACCAAACCTTCAATCTTTTAGGCGTTGGTGATCTTCTACCAAAGAAATTTGGTAAGCAGCACTGACTTGGAGACAGACGAATGGGCGACATAACTTCAAATGAATATAGATCACGCCCCAGCTTTTTATAATGCCAAAATCGTGGAAGACCAACATAATCGTAAAAAGGGAATTTGTTAACTGCAACAGTCCTGAGCCAATCTTTCAAAATGATTAAATAATTCCATAGTCTGAACTCCACGCATTTAAATTCCATTATTGTTTTGCGGCTTAAAGTTCCCATAGAAATTCTAGTATTATAAAAAGAGTTAAAGTAGTAGCCAGCATTAAAGAAGCACAACTTATAAAACCATTGTAAACTGATAAAACCCTCTAACAAATAAACCGCTGTAATTTCGAAACAGAGAAGAAGCAAACCTGCATCGTAAAAATCATCTGTTCAGGAGCTGAAGAATGAATTTTTACGATATCAATCCGGGACAAGGAAAAAAATAGGGCTTTGTCCGAAAACATGGATAATAATGACTTGGCCATCATAGAATATGGAATAGCTAAAATCGAAAACTAAATGCAATTAAGTAAACAATGAGGATACAGCAAATTTGTCAGGACTCGCAAATGATGAACATTTACTAGTATTAAAACCTACAGTAGCCGTCAACATCCGCTTTATAGTGATTTACAAAAGTGACGTTGAACATTATATCATTTGAATGCAGCAAATGTGGTCTGTAAAAAGGATTTCGCAATATGAATGTAATATGACAAAAAAACATGGAATGCAAGTGAGATTGACCTGTCCCTCATTGCTTGTTGTTCAGCTAATGCAACAGCGTCAATATCGATAAGACTATCAAATTTTCTAGCAATATAGTAAGGCTTGGCAATCGCGTTCTGAATTTTTATTCAGGTATAAAAAAATTCAATAAATTGAGTTGAGATTTACCAATAATGTTAAGTATACAAAAAATTGTCATTACAAAGCATGATTCCTTTTATTATGAACGAAGCGTTTTGTAAAAACATTGGTCCCAATAAATGGACGACTGATGTTCATATTTTATATTTTAACTGAAACTGAAAAGATATTAGCTATCTGCTAACACTACATTATCTTGTTGAAAAACAAATGTTCATTTAATGGGAAAAATTCTATTAGCCGTCCTACTAATTTTCGACAAATGAAGAAACTGCGATATAAGAAAAATCTACTACGACCATATGAAACAATAATATAAAACAAAGTACATGCACCTTCAGAGAAAATTTTTCAATGTGTTCCTTTTTGAAGACCAACGGAGAACAGCCACACCAGTCAACGATACTTTTGAGGCTTTCGCAACGGCAACCTTTATGTAACAAACAGATTAAAGGGAAGGGAAAAGAATTAAAAACTATCACTATATTTCTTCTGATCTCAAAATAAAAATATTTGGATTTCATTTAGATGACTTTTTTGTTATTCTAGACACACTTTGACATCAGAAATTCAACCTTTTTGCATTCTCTACTTTGATCTTTTCGAGCCTTCGTCTCACAGCAATGTCTAACGATTACGTGCAGCTGAGTCTTCTCTTCACACATTTTTCTCAACAGTTTCATTATTCCACCCTATCATCTTCTGTCTTAGTAGTTCAAATCAACAAGAGCGCAACTTGTAATTAGTTTAAAGGTTTTCAATTTTTCAAGTTTGCACTTACTTCCTATATTGAAATGATCGCACACTACTCTCCAAGTAAACTTTAATATTTTCTGAGCGAATAACGTATAATGTTCATCGCAGACTGACTTTCAAATTGCCAAATAATAAAACTGACATTTAATTATAGTTTAAGATAATGCAACCTTGAAGTAGGAACTACAAAAATATTACTAATGATGCTGAGTCAATAGTAGAACTTGTAACGTAAGGTGGGACTCCAACCCGCACCTACAGATGTCCGATCTATCGTGCTAATCGATTGCATTCCACTGGACTTCCGCTTAGAATAAGTGAAGCATTGAGTGGTCGCAAGGCGAGGATCTGGGCAGTGGAATCGGTTAGCACAACAGACCAGACATTTGTAGATACGAATTCTAGTCCTGCCCGAAGTTTTAAATATTGCGATTAACTCAGCATCATTAGTAATATTAGAACAAACTTTTATAACGTATCATAGTTGATAGAAGATAAAAATGGCTAAGAAAATATTGTTTCAGAGCAACATTTAAATTGATTAAGTAGTATGTAAATGTTATTTGAAAGATGAAATGGAGATTTTGGAGCTAAAAAATGTAACCTCACCTTGCTTTCTATTCCAGTTAGTGAGCCGCAAATTGCTCCCGATTATATTTTGACAAAAACGAGAATTGTACGATAACTGTAAGAAAAAAAGAAGGGTAAGAAATAAACTGAAAGAAATTTAGAGCTGAATTTACACATTCATTGTCTCGCGTTCTAGCAGATTTTACAGGGAAAATGGAAACAAACCATTTTTAATGTTCCATTTAATTACTTTAGTTTTATTTATCCTGGAATACCCGCCACACAATAAACTTTATGTCTTCGTCTGATTCAAATTATTTGACGGTAATTCCCTAAATTGAATTTCTTCATTCCTTTCAGACACAGTATTGAAATGAATCTACATAGAGCAGACAAGTAGAATACAAATTATTTAATGCTATTTTTCTTTCTGAGTGAGGAAATCATGCGAGAACGATACAAGATTGGAAAATTTGGATTAGTAAAAATAAATGAAAATGGCATTCGTCTAGCAGGACTCCTATCTCCAACCCGTCTCTTTCATGGAAATTCCTTTTTCCAAAGGAAGTAACCACTGGGAATGAGAATCATATAACGACACGGCCCATTGAGAAATCAACTGTATACCTAAAGACAGAAGATGATGTCTACTTAACACATTTCTACTATTCCCATCGTTCTCTAAGGAGTTTGACAACCATCCCTTTGCACGAAGATCCAATTCAGGTTTATGCTTGAAAAGAAGTCAGGTCACAGACTGGAAAAGAAACGTCAAGCTGTTTACGACGAAAACTTTGTAAGTTAGGTCATATCTAGACATGACTGACAGATCGAGGAAGATTGTGAACAGCCTGCCAAGAGGCTTAGCTCGGCCTCGTTTGCTCCATTTAATCAAGCCCTCAATACATCTATACTAAAGCTAAGTTACTGCTCAAAAATAAAAGCTGAAGCTTGACTGTAATGAAACAATTTCAGCGCGAGTAATATAGAATCCAAGCCATAAAAAAGTTTTGAAAGAGAACTAACAATGGATTTCTACCCGAAAAAAAAACTGCTGGAAGCAGCACAAAAAATAAGAAGTCTAGAAAGCGTCGGAACTTAGGTATACACATCATTTTGTTGTGGACGATAGTAAACGACGATAGGATGATGAAAAGCATACGCTAAAATATAAGGTTAATAGCGAAATTGAAATAGTTACCAGCACAGATAACTGCTATCAGATTCACCATTAATGTAACGCGACTTGTCCTTCTAGAACCCATACCAAGTTTATAAACGTCTGTGCTTAATCTAGTGAACTTTATATCCAAGTATTTTTTATATTGTGAGAATAAACTTACAATCCTAAACATGATTGCAACATCTCTCATTTGTCAGAATCCGTAAAATATTTCATAGTAAATTACATTTCTTATCTATTCTACATTAGCTCATACTGTAAAACAAATATGTTTAGCATCATGAACAATAACAAAAATCGCTCGTTCAGCTAGCATCTGAAAGTACTAATCGATTTTCCAAAAATTTTAAAAATGTCGATACCAAGATATTCCAAGACACATCGTGCAGGTTGTTGCGAAATAAAGCTATGTGAACCAACAAATAGGCATAAATCACAATATACAAACATACATTTCTCCACAAGATATATGCAGTACTTGCAAAACCACTTTTGAAAAAACCTGTTCGAACAGATTGCAAAGGATAACACTTACTGTGTGGAAGAAACTCTCCACAGGTAAAATCACGCTGGAAAACAAAGAACGTAATTTCACTGCCAATTCATCATCAGATATAGAATATTCAGCAAATTCCCTATGGAGTACCAACCAGTCAGAGCCACCATCGACGCGCAAATTACGTGGAAACTCATCTCTAGAATCAAACATAATGTACTAGACATATTAGAAAAAATCTTAGTACTCACTTTGGGCAATGTTCTTACCTTCTTCCGATTCTCCACATTCGATTCTCACATTCAATAAAAACAAAGTCAAAACCTTGTTTTTGGATGAATCTAGCAGTGTTATATCCATGACTACTCATGTATGACTTGTGAGGATTTCTAAAAAATTCATTAGTCAACTGGACTAAAGAACATCGACTCAATTAAAATTAATGTTGAATAATATTGAGCGAATACTATTCGAATGGTGTTTCATTTGGTTGGTTTGGTTGAAACGAATATTGGATGCTTACTAAGAGTTACCTACCTAGAGTTAACATAAACTTCTTTCAAGATCGATTTGTATTCTTTTCATCGAGCGAATTTAGAAATGGTGTATGCAGCAATACCGCAATAGAAATAAAATCTTAATATTAGGAGTACAAATATCGTGTTTTTTCTACTTAAACGAAATTTCACAGAGGAACGCTCTTAGTGTTAAGGTAGGACCATATCATAAAGCAAAGCAGAAATTTCGCCATCAAACAGATGAAAAAAGGATAACTACGTCAAGATGGTAAACAAACCCCAAGCATGCAAGTAATACACCAAAATGTATTGCGAAGTCAAGTGTGCATGTTTTATTCAATGTTGCGACTGCAAATATGATGCAACCGATATCGGGATGTTCTTTCAGAAAACCATATTTAGCACAGTAATTGTAATTCAGTGTTATTTAATATGAAAAAGAGAATAAGAAAGAAAAATTGAATCTATAAGTGAATCAGATCAAATCTCTATTTTTCACGTCGACAATCTGTGCAAGTATGTATGAAAGCTTAAAGTGCGTGAAATAATTTCAAGTTTTACAGAAGCTGCAACTTTTTATTGATCTTCTAGCAACATTGCCAATTCTTATACACAAACACGCTGATGTTCATGAGATGTGCTGAAGCAATAAGCATAGCCCGCCGAGTTGCCGATCCTTTATAATAACTAATTCATATTTTTCGTAATCGGTGGAATAGTCTTAAAACTATTTATACTAAATTAAAAAGCGAATGAAGAAATTAAAAACACTGAATTGAAAGCATGGCCTAATGATCGCACGTAAATATCGAAGACGCATTCTACCATTCGCTAAACATCGATGCACAGCTGCGTATTTCGTAAAAATTTCTGAAAATTGATAAAAAACCAGGCTCAGGTATTATTTAAAATACGATGGAACTTGGTAAAATATGAGAGCATAGACCACTATAGGCATTTAAAAATCAGATTACCTACGTTCCTAAAAGTGTTATCCATAATTATTTCCTGGTAGGCATAATATAATGGTCTAATTTGAACGTCAACGAAGAACAGTCAATTTCATAAACTCGAAACCAGTCGATGACAGATCATGTAAGTCTATGACATGTAAATTAGTCCCCAACTGATGCTCCGTGATTCTGCGATTAACTAAGCATCTCATCAAAATTTACCATCGTTGACCAATTTGTCTTCATCGATTTTTCAAAGAATTTTCGTTGCTTTACCATATATCGCGCGCATTTGTTAAAATTCCGAACATATTGGGAACATGTGTAACACAAAAGACAGTAGTTTAGTTAGACTTGGAGATATTTTCTTTTTCACTAACGTAGTTACCATTACTATAAGTTATCATAACTCGTTTTCACTAACATCACGTTATAAGTCTTGGATATAAAGCGAAACACCATACAATTATCTATTAAGAACGTATCAGATCAAAATACATCAAAGTAGAACTCACAACCGTAGTTGCACCTCAAGTTCATGAAGAGTTAGAACAGGAAAATCGCTTTCAGATAGATTTATGAGATAATCCCAGTCAGAAAATGAAGACATGGCAATGGACCGACGAATGGCATCTAACTAGTAAAATGTACAATATCAACAGACAATTAAAGATATGGAATGATATCTATGAAATATAATAAAATTGCACCTTGAATCATGGTAAGCAGAGATGCCCCTCCCCATATTGTGCTGTGTGTTTCTGTGGCCACATAAACGTTCGGCAATATTGCAGCGACAGCTTTCATCTCTAGGTCAATATTTTGGAATATCTCAAATGAATACCGATATATCAAACTGGTTTTTTTTTCAGTGTTATAGAAGTCAAAAAATGAACAAAGATTAAAAAGCATGTTGCAGTCCCATATTTACATTTCACGGCTAATAGTTAAGTATGTTTCAAGTTTTGACTTCGATAACGCACAAATTTGATCACAATTATTAGGTATGCCAACATTTCGGAAACTGTATTTATATGTTATGGAACCAACCTGTAAGCAAAAATAATTGACGCTTATCAACATGAATATAGTAATAGTGAAAAGGTGAGTACAGCACTTTCAAAAGTCTTTTCACCTATAAAGAATCTTATGTTTATGAAAGAAAACAATGAAATTGTTGGCAACTAACCTGACGTTCATTTCTACCATTCAACTGGAGCAAAAAAAGTATACGAGGTGGCTTTGCAGCAATGTTTACATCTAATTCATCCAAGTATTTCGCCATAGGCAATATATGCTTCTCTAAAAAATAAAAAAATAAAAATGAACAAAAACTGATTACAAGAACAATATTTTTAAAAAAATGACATATTATACAGATGTAGTTCCTTATTAGCCAATTTACCTTTTAAACCAGTATGTAGAACCAAAATCGCATTGAATCCTCCACAAAATTGAGATGAGTTCCCTGTACAAAGATATTCTAGACATCTTGTACGCTGAATAGGATCGCCAATAACGGAATCACCGCAGAAGCATTCCCTTCCAAATTCCAATCCTCAATTTTGCCTTGTTTTATACAATATAATGAGCAGTCTCATGACTTCTCATAAATTGAAGTAGCTACCAGAGTACCTGGTTCTAATTTTCATGGAAAAAAGAAATCAATCCAAAAAGTGCAAAACAAGGTTCGTTTGTTTACACCTAAAATATGAAAAGTTTTTTAAATACGTTCTAACCATAGTATATGAAACCAGCTCGATAACAAAACGACCGACATTTGTCCACAGAATTATCTTCTTTGAAATCATAAGAAAAACCATCTAAAATTCGATTCTTCCTTTGATCTTCGAAACAGCCTACAGGTAAATTAGCCAGAAGAGGATCTAAACAAAAACAAATATTAAGACATATAAACTAAATCTAATAGAACACCAAAACAATTTTGAAAAAATTTTAAATATTCACAGATCAACATATGTATGTATTTAATAGTTAGATGAAAAAACGAGCAAATGAATAAAAAATTAATTTCATTCTGGAACGTCACCATGATTTACACAACGACTAACAGGAAAATCGTCATGAAAAACACCGTTCTTCAATTTGCAAGCGGCGTCAGCAATCTTAAAAGTGTTACGTAATTTAGAGATACGTATAAGCGAAGTGAATCTAATTAAAAATCAACATTCTTACTACATATTATTGAACCGTCACCTTTTTCCTACAAAAATCAGTTTTGACTCTTGAAAGAGCACTTAGAGCCAGAGTGTCATTGATTTCGCATGATGAGTACAAACTGGTTTCAGTAACAGGCGGTGAGACCTGGAGTTATTTGCAAAGAGAAAACTATAAAAAGAACGATAAAAAGTAAGTCATACATATGATAACTATATATAATAAAATCCATTGACCAAAACATATAACTTACTGCTTCATGCCCGGTTTTTGACAAGAACATGGAGTCCCCTTGGATTTTAATATACTTCACATCTTCTCGATTTTGAAGAAAAATGTAAATGAAGCACAGATTGAAGAAAAAAAGAACCGTTCCCGCTACAATGTACATAGGGCGTATCAATGGAATACGCCCATGCCAGATCCCTGCACATGCAGACAAACCCACACTAGGAGTTTTATGCTTACGCATAGATATCCTAAAAGATTTTAGTGATTAGTTCTCCAAAGAAATCTCCCAGAAAAGCTAATACACACAATAAGCTCTGATGTAAGAACCAAGTACATGTACTGCTAGGTTAAGGCAATCCACCCTGGACTGGCGGTTGTGGCAAAGATCTGTAATAAACCTGTTTTTTTGGAAAACTGGTTCACTATGGCAATACACTGCCATTTAAAACATAGGTAACACATGCGCAAAAAGGTTATTGTAAAGAACCAAACCATTCATAAATAGTATATTCATATATACATTACCAAAATAATAAGTTCTCGCATTCATAAATAAAGAAGACAGCAAGATTATGAACATATATGCATACACATATATATATCGTTCGAATTGGGGTATCATATTTTTACATCTGACAATTCCAACACATCTCAATGCATTTAAGTCATTTTAGCTAATCTAAACCTTTCAACAAAAACAGAACAAGTACTGCATATCCTTTGAAAACTAAGAATACAGGAACAGTAGTACAAAATATGATCTAGCTCCGCAAATTTTTCTAGACTTTCAACCGCAATTTCACAAAATCCCTCCGTAACATCAGACACTAAGAAATCTTAGTTTTCACTGTATAACCCTGATCGGAGAAATATATCTTGAAAGTAATCAATGGAAAACGATAACCAGAACTACGTCTAGGTATTATATAAGGACACTTGCACGCCTGTTGTATGTAGCACGTTGAATATAAGCACATGGTATACTTCATAACAAGAAGGAATTTCCAAATCATGACTAATTCCAACTCCTCACATAATGTGGTGAGTTCGCTCAAATTTATACGACTAGAACACACAACTTCGAAAATAAGCTGCATAAAATCCTAGTGCGCCTATAACGCAAATATGCGACTAAAGACATATCTGAAAAAGAAAACGCAATCCAAATAACACTTAACAACGCCCACTTGTTGATTATAGCAGTCACAGAAGAGGTATTTACGTAATACGCTGGAATTGAGTAGTGCATCCGTAACATACGCAAGTAAATTCCTATTGAACATACCTTTGTAGTTAAGATGATTCAATACACATCATAAATAATTACAAAAATATGGCTAAAAAACTCCATAAGTCTTGGTACTTCGAGCACATACTTTTAAACTACGAATAGTAGTACACAAATATAAAAAATAAATGGTAACAAAACACAGCGCAACATAGAAAAAAACATTAGATCACAAAAAATGTCAAAAGTGAAGTACTACAATTTCACCCATATTCGGAGGAAAAAATTGAAGTCAATAGCCTCACTGACCAATAAAGTCTAGGCTATATATCAATAATTCAATTGTAAAATACCTCTACAAGTTTCACAAAAATTATACATTTGTCCAAAATTAACGCTCCACTTTGTGAATTCTATAATAACCACATAGCTCACATAATTGAGAATTACGGCAAATAGCATCTACACGATTGTGACTTTCTAACAAGTCACTTTCTTCAAGATGATGGTCCTGTACTTGGTGGTATAATAGGTGTTTGCCCAAGTACGAAAGGTCGTGGCGGCATGAAATCCATTTTTTCTTCTTTTGAAATGGAATAGAAATCAAGAACCTTAAATTTTTTTCAAAATGGTAGGTATAATAAAGCTAAAACCATAAACTATAAATATTAAAGAACTGAACGAAATGCACCGAAATTATTTTGCATTTATTACACGTCAGTTTCAAAGAGACACATATGGCAAACTCGCTACGGACAATGTTCTCGTATGACAAAAAAAAGTTTTACCTTATGACATATGTCGTCAATAAGATTATTTGATAAATTGGCGATGTATTCATTCCACCAGCAATCAGGAAGTCCAATGTTTACTTTACGAACAGTAATTGCAAGGTGAAGAAGAGCTACTGCTATCACCTAGAAAATAAAAGGATAAAAACAAACGCTTATATTTCTATTGAAAGCATAAATGGGTGGTCGTAGCACCTGCGGTTCCCAAATCAGGCAAAGAATCGTGAACGCACTGTCATTGACAAATGTCCAAGACGTATGAACAAGCGAGTTGATCTACTAGTACGCGAACGTTTCAACGTCAAAAAAATCAAATTCAGATAGATAAAAATACGCTCACCTCAGTCTTCGTAAGTTTAAACTTTTTCGAATAGTCTATAAGATACTGGTAAGGTAAATCGACTTGCAAATCAAATTTCATCGTTTGTAGCAACACTCGCTCAATTCCCATGATTTCGTCATGAAATAATAACAAGTTCGTATATAGTGCTTAAAATGTTGTTAATGTAAAAAAAAAAACGTACCACAAATGCATTACGATTCTTATCACCATAAACAGTTGGAAAAACATTCTGTGCCGCAGTTACAATATCTTTGCACTTTTTTGGAGTTTCAGACACTTTTCCTGCGAGGAACAGACAACCCATTGCAACAATCTATATACTTTAATAATAAGATGTGACATTTTTAATTCTACAAATCATGGAAAAATTGACCTCTCGTGGAAATTCCTGCAGCGTATGAAACATATAGAAACGATGAAAATAAATTGATGCAGTGCCTATTGTGGGCCATGCTTTCCTTAAAAACGTGTCGAGATTACAGCTTGTACATTTATAATCAGAAAAAGTACAAATATCTATGAGAGCACAAATAACAATTGTATAGCTCAGTTTCAAGCAGTTAACTATTTACGTTAACGTTCATTTTCGCGACTTTGCAAGCATCTCACGGGACAACTCGGCTCTTAGATGCATTTCCAAAATTTCCCATATGCTATTATGAACTCATATGCTATATGATGTGCAAAGCAAAGAATATTAAAACATTAATATTTGCATCCACTTTGTGCATAAGTTTAACATTCCGAATAACAGATACTGACAAAAATGTTGTCCGATCTTGTCCACCTTATTTAATATCAAAATCTGTCTGATCAAAATATAATGAAAATATAGAGTGATCCAGTCAAATTTGCTTATAAAGGTTTGCGTTACAAAATATGATTAGATTAAAAGGTTGATAACAACTTACGCTCGTACACCTGTTCCAACTTCCATGATCAGTCTAATACCTTCTCTACGAAGTTTCGCCTCTTCGGCTAAAGTCATCCCTTGTCGTACAGAAGGTGTATCCTCAATGATCAATAAATAAATAAATAAATAAATAAATACGTATACATATATATGTGTGCAACTTAAAAATATAAAACATAACACGAGAAGCAGAAATAATGAAAGTAAAAGAAACCTTAACCTCTTCGGGAGACCACAACCAGTCCCGCATGATCTCTACCTCGATAGGGAGTCAACTTAGAAAATAGGGTTAGCCTAAAAACACCAAATAGACAAAAAATACGAGATAGAAACTTCAGTTGACAACTACACGCAATTGTATCTAATCACCAAAAAAATTTCAACGGTAACGTGGAAAGAAATAGGTGAACGGCATTGCGGACATACATTTTCAACTGACGACAAAATATTTGGGTATTCAAATGGGCTCATATTGGAAGCCTCACGAATCTTCGTCTTAAAAGGGTCTAAAGTCGATAAGTCGCGAGGATGCGTAGCATGACCCAGGTGCGGATAGGGAGTAAATGGCAGGCCAAACGCGACCTTGTAATTCCCTTGGGAATTCAGGTGATTGACTGCCTAACTCTGTTGTGCTGGGTCAATTCATGCCTTCTGCATGCACATGGGAACATTTATGAAGTGTGTACTTATGCTTAGGAATGTACGGATTGTATCATGTACGTCGATTACGGCGAAACTGCAGCAATCGAACAACTAGCAAACACGTGGGAACGGATAGAATTCGCCATAAATAATAAATAAGCTCCAGTCCATAATGGGGATATACTGTTAAGGTGCACGTGAGTAAACAATTTTTTCTGACCATTGCGGAACAGCTCTGCGAGCTAGCCGTGAGGACAGTGGCAAAAAAAAATAGAAGAGCGGCAAAAATCTTGTTACGGAACTAGACTGCTTGAACGTAGAAAGGCAAAGATGGCGATTTGTACATGCAACGCACGAACGTATCCATCAGAATCATACATAGAAAACTTTTTGATTCATGCTAAGAAAATCATGTATGGTGTCATCGATTGACCGAAACGAAAAGACACCAACCATTACCAGTTGTTTACAACCCTAGAGGTGAACCTGTTCCACAGAATATGCGAGGTGTCGATGGCGTAGGTGTACTCGTTAATTCAAACTTTGTTGGCAAGATCGATTTCTTTATACAACTAGCGACGTTTAACATTGGATGGACCTGCGCATCCGTGTTCAAGGTGAAATCTTGAAGATGGTTGAATGCGAGTCTGATCTATTTAGTGACTTCAAATCACCACTCAGTACTATTTAACTTGCTCAGATTTCTCTTTCTCAATTTGCCGATCCCGCAAAGATGACGGGGTTGGTTGGCTTTGGGTGCTGCTATGAACCTGATTCGGGCCTCCCTATTACGTGGATACTTCGACTGCAATGAAAATAAAATCGAATCAATCTATATGAGGTTGCAAAAACTCTACAGTCATGACCACATATTCTATAAAGTCATTGTTTGCGATTTTAATACTAGTATTCGCCTTAGAAAAACCTCTGAAAAACACATTGTTGCCGACGGATTGGAATGGAATAACCAGAAAGAGTAGCTATTACAGTTTGTCGTGCCAAAAAAGATGATCAATGGCAATTCATGGTTTTTCTCAGAAACTGGTACGATGTCCTCAAGATGCTTGTGGGTGTCTCCAGATGGGAAGTACCATAACAAAATAGATCACATCATATTACATAAAAAGTTTTGTCTAACGGATATCAATGTTGTTCCAAAGTTTTATATGGGATTCGATCATCGCCTCGTTCGCGTTGCGTTTTTTTTTTTTCACAAGCGATGGATAGGAGTCATAAATTATCCAAGTAAAATTCGAAAACGAAAATTTTGTTGTTTGTTATGTTTTTGTAGTATACGTAGCATGATTTTTTTCTGAATCCTGCTAGCTCAAAGAACTGTGCTTCATTCATAGCCATAGAAATGCGCGAAACATCAATTCTCGCTAACAGTTTGCAAAGTACACTCTGCAATAATATTAGAGAGGTTAGGAGAATTCTTATTGTTATCCTTTTTTCCTTCCCAAATTTCTCCCAAAATATTTATGCACGACGTCCGCCACTGGTATGGGATTCTCTCTCTCTGGAGATAAGATGCTATATGGGTTGCGAGAATATGTTTAATTTTTGCTTTCTAGTTCTGCGAAATTCAGCAGCGATATTACTGAATTCCTGAGCTGTGCCCGAGTTTGTACTCACAAATCGAATCTCGGATGATGGAATACTGGCCATTATGAAACCACCACGAGCATCTAGCTCAGACTGGAATTGTGTATCGAAAAAAAATTATATAAAATTCCATCTCTTCCGGCTAAATCGTTCTTGGCGAAATTTAAGTGGTGGAGTCTCAGGTGATCTTATTCCAGCAGGGATTTCGTGGCTGCAATGATGATTGCGTAGGGAAAAAGATCTTTATTTAACATCTCTGTTAAGACTTTATGGCTGGATTTAACAAGTGTTTCATCTTCGTACATCAGAGCGGATAGCGAAGTATTGTTAGTATGCTGATTCTGTAATTTGGTTATAACAACAAATCTTCGACGGAAATGTTTTGTAGCTGCACTTTATAATCTTAAATTGAGGTAATCTGGATAATCTTGATTCCCGTTGATTCTCAAGAAAGTCTAATGGACACCAGTACATTTTCCATTTCTCCCTATTGCGCGCGCAGGTAGTCCAATGAGTTGTTTTCGCTCTAAGAAATCGTTGAGCATCGTAATCCCTTTCTAGGATCATTGGGAAGAGGTTTGACCACCTTTATCGGGTTCTTCCAGCAATGCGTTTGATGTTCAGTGGAATACGATCACTTACACATCCGATTCGTATGTCCAAGTTTTCAAGACATTGGTTAAAGCAGGAAGAACTTTTGTGTCAAAATGGTAGGCTCTCAGTTTTGCCCTCTTCATACTCTACAGTACCACAGGCTTGAAAGAAATTAGTCAATTAAATCTATATATAGACCAGAGTCGTATCCAACCACTTCTGCTGTATAACGATGTAAGCGGATGCGTCGCGTATTCCACTGATAATCATGAAGGTCAAAGCTTACACTGAATTGAGAATAATGAATACGAGGCCTTTTTCTCTAAGTTTTCGAGAATTTCTTTTGTTTTAATTTTTGTTGTGTTTCTAGGGATTCGAAAGAAATTACCTCTAATTCATCACGTAGTGAAGATGGCATGTCACAAATCACAGTTGCACATCTTTGACAATTTGCTTGCCACCTAGTTCCTAACGATTAAGTACTGCTGAAACATGCAATGTATGATATTCATGATAGTACTCAATAGAAAGGATATCCCGCATGTGAAGGTTGAAGCAGCAAAAATGGTTTTAAAATAGACGTCATAATCTTAAGCAAATTACCATCAGATAATTGGTATGTTTCTTGCTGAAATCTGCTGACGTTTATTACAACTTCGTTACTGCTAGGTGTGCTTTTATTCATAATATCAACCTTTGTTAAGTGCTAGAAACGAGAGGCTTCGATGAACTAATAAATTACTACTTACTGGATTGGTCCATTCAATAGTGTGGCGCATGTTTCTCATATATCCTTAGTTGAGTCCTTAGTTATACATCTTTATATATCCTTCTTATATACTAACTCAACTAACTAGTTCCATAGTTGAGGAATATTAGTCAAGCATTTTGGAAACCTGCTGGTTGTATGCAACGCTCGTACGAAGAACAATGTTTATAAATCTACATTATTTATTTTTTCTTATAAAAATATTAGTTTTAACACTTTTTACTTATCATTGCTATGAAATCTTCTAGAAGGTCATAATGGGTATTCTCTGATATCTCTGTCACAACATCATCATCATCATCATCGTCATCATCATCAACAACAACAACAACGTTTAGGTAGTTAATGATGTATTAATAAATAATCTTAGAAAAAAATCATGTATAGAATCATTTATATAGGATAAATTATTGACTGAATGAATATTTCATTCTTATTCGTGATTAGAACAAAGGTAACCGAGAGAGTATCAAAATGGCCGAGACGTGAGCAGTGTATGTAAGAGAATTGATCCTGGACTGTACATGCGTTTTGAGTTCAAACAACCTCAATCGAAAGAGATTACAGATGCAAGAAAGTGTTAACAATAAAAAACATATAATTAATAAAAACGATGAAGAAATAACTATTCAATAGATATTTAATATCATAATGATATCTTGAGGATGAAATTTAGTGTAATTAACAACTATTCTACACACTATACGATATAATTAATGACAAATCATGAAGCTCTTGGACCGCGATGGAACTCGTGTATGTACTGCTGCAAAGCAAAGAACAGATAACAAAGAAATAGAATAAATCCTGAACTTCTTGGCTTGTAAAGTTTTAGTCCCGTGATTCATAGGAAAAATCTAGCAGTTAATCAGCTTGAAGCCAGCAAGCTATCGTCCCGATGGCTTGAAAAGGTAGTCCAATTGAGGTGGTAGCGTCGGTAACAAATTTTCCGCAGGTTCAATGTTTTTGATGAATTTAACCATCTGGAAGGAGAGTATTAGAAGGAGTGTAGATTTTTCTTGCAGTTGATCTATTAACAATACTCTTGATCGCACAAATGATAAATATACGCTGTCCTAAAGAAAATTTTCATAGAGCTCGTCAGCAAAATGTTTTTACTCTTTCTCACTAACAATTTTATTAATAGCTTTGTAAAATCCAACATTGTATTCATGTTTGAAATGTTGCTAGGCAATTGATCAGTTCGAGCTAGTCGAATTTATCTTGTCACGAAAAGAAAAATCCCATCCAATTAACTTCTGATGTTAGAAAATTTGTTCAACCGTTCTCAGAGCCTGAGAAATCTACCGAATTCTCTGTCAAAACATTTTGCCGTAAGAAAACAATCAGCTATGAAAATGAGTTTTGAGGAAATCAAAAAGATTTGATAGGTTTTCGCTAAAGCGGCAGAATATTTTCCACAGCTACTACAGCGCCTGATCTACCTAGTGGTAAATACAATGTGAAAAAAAAACAATACGATATACATAATCAAGAAAAGCAATTTTTCAGATTTTAAGTAAATAAGCTTCACCTGCTCTTTGAACACATCCATTGCACCGGCCGTATTTGCCCATCGTTGTATTCTTTGCAAATTATCCAATCCAATCGTTCTATCCACGTGTCCCAAAAGTTTCGCTTGTGAGTCTAATTTAGTTGATCCGAGTGCAACTAAATTGAAAATTTGAGGAGAGAGTTATTTCAAAACTATTCAAATGTTTTTAAATCACACAGTTATTATTCTCAGTTACTCATAAGCTAAGTGAATACTACATAGAATTTATAAGACTCTTTATTTATATGTTTACTGATCTTGACATGTTTTTCGTTCGACGCGTAATCATTTCATCTCTTGTTTATTTTGAGATTTTCGTAAACCTTATCTAAATATCAGCTGATGAGTTTTGTTTACATTGTGTTAGTTATAAAGAATACTTGAGTTATAAAAAACGAAGAAAAATAAACAAAGCGTTGCAACCTCATTTTATTGTTCATATTTTTTTCTTGTAAGTTATCTGAAACTAATTGCGCTCAGTAAATTCTAGGCTTAAATCAGCAATACAAATATCTATCAAGATTAGCAAAATTGTTCAAAATTGCAAAATTATATGGCTTACAATTGCAAAATATAACGTAATAATTGTAATTTGAGGGAAAATTAATTATCAAATGATGGAAATCATCGACGTGAGGAGTGAAACTACTGAGGATAATTGAGATAAGATTATACAAAAATAAAAATTGGAATGCTTTTCTATTCAATAGACGTCGTTAAAAAGCTTACAATTATTAACACTATGAGTCCGATCTAAAAAAAATTTCACCTACCAGAGCAGTTCTAATCCGACAACTGGTAACTATTTTTAGAAGTATAGAAATTTTTTATTCTACAGCTATACCATAATAAAATTAAAATATAAAGCTAAAGCATTTTATAGCACTAGAAAACACTCATTCAGACTTTTAAAACAACAATTAATTAGCAGTTTGTACTCCGATCGTTTACGTATAACAATTGAGGTTCGAAAAATAGAATTCGAGTTCTGAGAGAGTTTTATTGTTGTTGTTAGAATAATTTTCTTCGAGTGATGTGAGGTTATCGGCTTATAAACTAGAAAACAGATCAGATAGGTTTTGATATTGGTCAATCCCTATGCGATGTCTTTACGCCTTCAATGTGATATGGTAGAGGTGATTGAAATCTAGCATGGTCTATCCAACGGCATCAGTTGACCATTCTTCACCAAATTCACATTTCGTACGTTTTCCGAATTGATGGGTACCAATTTATCGACTACAGAAGGTTGGCGGGCTTGACAGAGGTGATGACGGGCCGGAAGCCTATGCACAGTGATGAGGTCTGCTTACAATAAAGGCACCAAAGGAATCGAGGACGTAGATAAAACTACCGAAAAAATCTTTTTCTGTTTCCAGCTCTATTTGAAGTTTTATTTTACAGCGTAGTTCGGTGATATTTCGAAACGGCTACAAAATTTAATACTTGAGAACTACACAAAAATAGGTAATTAAATTTTCTTCTAAGAATTTCGGAGCCTTACGAACTGGTGAATAGAATCATGCAAATTTTTTAGTTTCAAACCCTCTTGGTTTTTCTCATTATGAAATTTTCTCCTGTAAGTGAATTGGTTTTCTCATTATTTTCATCGTAACAAAGCGAGTTCTCAAGTGGAAGCTGACTAGTGTGAAGTAACTGGACGACAAACTTGTTTTTTTGTTGTATTTACAAAAAAAAAGCTGCTAGTACTTTTGGTGAGCACTTTACGATTTTGTCAATTGTACAGAATCATTAAGTATTAATTGTCTGCTATTTTTTATTGGTGTGAGTTGCTTGGAAGAGTTGGAAGCTGAACTGAAGGAAAATTATTGCACGATAACCACTTTGTTGTAAATCATATCCACGATAATTTCTTGCTAAACTTATTGGATTAAAGAGATATTAGAAAAATCACCTTCAAGAATATCTATAGCAGCTGTTTCTAAAGGACTTTCTTGTTCAAAATGTGTGATAGCTTGATTAAAGCCTTGGTCAGCTTTATTGAGTACATTCAGTAGTGCTGATGGTTTCACCTGAACAAGAAGAAACCCTATAAAACGTTCCGAATCGAATTTTCCGATTTTTAAATTTTTATACACACCGTTGTTGGTGGGTTTTCAGTTGGTTCCATCATGGCACCATAAGGACTTTTTCCTGCTGCTGCACCTCCAAGTCCGACAGCTGGTACTAAAGGTGGTACAGCTCCTCCAGGAAAGATTGGTGGACCATAGCCGTCTCCGGTTGGACCACGGGATGGTATTAGAGCCGAATCGCCAGTGAACAAACCTGAATTCACAACATATTATAAAAAATGAGTGAATCATTTATTGCTTATTGTTGAAGGATTCCAAGTGGTAAAAATATCTTATTTAAGGACACTTCTTGTGATCATTGAAAGTATGAATTATAGTTGATATAAATCAAAAACACTGTCGCTCATTAGTTGATGAATTTGTAGATATCAGAAAAAAAATGCTATGGGCGAAATTATTCAGGAGAATTAAAGCTTCTTTCGTTTTTGTTTTTGAAGTAATCGAAATCCATACCAGAATCTTGCTCATTTCCAGAATCAGGTAAGGCTGAACCTGAAGCAGTTGCATGTTCTTGTGGAGAAGCTTCGTGGTCGTCTATAAATATTCGAATGCTACTATATTCGATATGCACAATGATAAGGAACAGGATAAGCATCGGTGTAAGCTATGCTCGAGAAGCGATGAGATACGCCACCTAGTCGTTTTGATATTGTTGAGGTGTTGGAATGGGAGTGATTCATACAATCACTTAGAGGCCACAGTCTTTTGCGAAGATTATGCTATTTATCCTTTCAGTTAATTCTGGCACCAATTTATCGAGGAATAGAAGGTCTGGTTGGTCTGGCGCCAAACTCAAACCCGCATCTAAAGGGGGCTGTGACTCAAACCCCCAGCGCGTATCATACTAAGCGAACCTCTATTCACAATAGATATGATATTACAATTGGTTACGTCGAAGCAAATAAATCTATAGTGTGTAGCCACATAATTGCTGGTTATCGATCTGATTTTCACCATTCGCTCTTTGGTAAATCAATTTAATAATGCAAGCGCAAAAATAAAACTGAGGAGGAGGAGCTCGAACACGCATTTACATATTTCCGCTTTATTCTGCCAACCGATTGCACTAGCTAGGCCTTCACTCTACGATCCTCCCTTATTTTAATATATAAGAATTTTATACTAGAAGAAATTTTTTGTTGTACTGATTTGTATTGAATCATATTATTATAGGTCTACCTCGAGTACCGGGTCCAAATCCTCCTCCATCAAGGAATTCTTTTGGTGGAGAGACCGGTCGAAGACCCGAGTTTTGTGGAATTACTAGTCCCTCAGTTTCTTTGAGGATTTTCGGATTTGGTTGCTTTCTAAATAATTATATTAGATGACAATAAATCACGGAGCAGAATTCACTCTATAGATAATTTTCCTTTTCATTGAATATATCATTTGTTATTTACAGCTAAACATTTCGTCAATGAAGAGAACTTTCAACTACAAAAATCTCGTACAAGTAATATAAAGAATTGTAATATCCTCTATTATAATAAATGATATACAGAAGATTTTATCTAATATAGCCGATATATGCATTTTGGGAGACCACGAGTCTGCTGAGTCACTGATTTAGAGCTTCTCATTATTGTGGTACCTCCACCGCTACTTTAAGATCCCTCATAAAGTGGTATCATATGAATAAAAAAAAACGTCTAAGAAGTGCTATACAATTGTATATACAAGGATGCGGAATTAGTCAAGAGACTCAATACTCTTTGTTCTTTGAATGACTGCAGTAATAATTTCGATCTTATAAACAAATTATATAGCTGAGTATATAATATGGAAACCTTTGCTTTGGTCGTTTTCGTAGCTCTTCAGAAGCAGGTGTTCGTTCAGTAACGGTACCGGGAACATTGAAATTAATACCATTACCACCGATTTCAAAACCGACATTGGCTAACTCAGGTGGTAACTCTGACGGACCAAATCCAAAACCGGCTCCTACATTGATTACATAATAGATTGATAGGCTTAAATACATTAGAAAAACCTTATGAAAAGCACTTTGTTCTACCTGAATCTTCTATGATGGTTTCAGTTGTGGTAGGTTCCATAGTTGTGTATTGCTGGATTGTTGTTGCTACTGTGGTTGTTAATGGAAGCTCCGTCATAGCAGTTCCACGCAGCGATTCAGAATGAATTGCTCGATCTAAATTTTTTGAATAAGAAATGTTTTTTCCATAGTAAAATAATTTAATTCAAGGTTACAATTTGACTAGTTTGCTTAGAGTTGTTGAGTGATTAGGATTCTAGAAGCGATTTCAAAGAAAGCGAAAGGATTAAACATTCAAAAATAAACATAACATAACATGGACTGGCCAAAATAATAAAAGCAAAAAGCGTATCACAAGAACTGACGGAACGGCACAGGTCCACCGGTGAACCTATTACGGCTACCGTATCCAAAGCGAGCTTTTGCCGAGTTTTGAAATGGAGTTAGATTAGGATCATCTTGTATCGAATTCTCTGATATTGATTTTTCACCTAAATTAAGCCGCTATTAAGTTTCAATCGTATCTCCCAATTCATGTGATTTTATTTTCCAGCAATTCCAATTCTGGATGTCCCAAGCATTTTTGTGGAAAAATTTATCCTAATCTCATTCAAAATTTACTCAAAAAATGAATATTGTCACTATAGTGCTTGAAAAAACTTAATAAGTCGTAGAGAATTTTTGACTATTCTAAAAAAAATTAGATTGAAAATGGATTCCTAAATGTAGAAACGGCAAAAGAAAGTTTGTCATTTACCAAAAAGATCTGTTGAATTTGGGACCATGTAATCTTAATTTAAATACATCAGATTCACATTTAAGCTGTTTTTTGACTGAGGTACGCTTTAAATTTTCCTCTTTTCTTCTTCGAGAATAATCTCTCCTGCTTAAGAAAACGATCACAGTACTGTCAACATTATCTTCTTCTGAACTCAAGAGATATTTCCATAACACATCGTTGGAGTGTCTACACTGAGGAAACATTTTTCATTTCCTATCGAAATTCCCTCTTCTATAGGAAGTTTCGCTTTTCAATCAATATTTGTGAGGATTAAGTTTAGTGCATTTTCAATTGTTGGAAAATATATTAGGAAATCCGGAACTAATTTAACTTTCGTTCAGAAGTTTTTCGAATTGTAACTATATTTTCTTTAAGTGTAAACTTTTACGAAGGTAAAACAATCTTGATGATTCTACGAAATAGGTGATTTTGAAAAAACGTATTCTAAAAAATCCTTTAAGCTTAAAAGTCGATCTTTCATAGTTTCACTTTTTTGGTTAAAAGCAAAAAAGTGAAACTTTGAGCAAGATGACTAACAGAAATGATTCGAAGAATTAAGAATGCTATCTATGCGGCTTATCACTTATCATTATGGTTATTGCTCTCGAGCGCACACTAAGGTGATAGACCAAATCCACATATATCAGGATTTTTCATTCTCAACTAAATACTGAACTGTACTCCTACCGGGCCGCCTGATCCTCAATCGCGGACGCTGGCTGAGTTTTTGCATGAATTTGTAGGTCTTTGGCACAGGTGTGTTTCGCGAATGATAGTCTTTGATCAGGGTAGGCTTGGCGAACGGCGATACAAATCGTTGCAGGACCGGTGAAGTAAGTGAAACCACAGCAGAACTTCGCTGTTTACCCGTACCGAAACCATAACCCGATTTTTGTGCATCTAAATATTATGTTGCGCTTTTTTAGCACGAATAAAGGCAGAATGTCGAAATTTTTACAATATAATCTGTGTTGTATTCATAGAATAAGAAAATTAGGTAGCAAAAATCAATAGAGCAATCGAATGTAAAATATTTGAGTTAGAGGTCGTATTATAAGGACATTTAGTACAGCAAAAACGCTGCGCACACAGAGAATTGTAGACAATTTGAAAGCTACCAATGCATGTGAGTTGCTTACTGGGAAGATCTGCTTGAAGATTCCAGATGTATACTCAGCCGATGTATTCAATTCTGTTAGAAACATAAAAAGCAAAAGCAACGAAAAAAGCTCTTTCTCTCAATGGAAGCAATTGAGGAAGAAAATTGTAAGCGATGCCAAGCTGGACTGAACAACTCTTGTTAAACGACAAAGCGTACACATAACATTACTAAGTTGATCAAATACTGACCTTCATGTGTTGGTATGGGCTCCACTTCCAGAAGAGGACCATGAATACGAGGACGTCGTGATGTTGTTTGTTGGATGTCCTTGTCTTCTACGGCCAAAGCCATGGATTTTCGTGTGTTTTGTGTTGCTTCTACTTGGATATCATCCCTCTATAAATGTAAGATCTTTGATTTGCTATCTTTAAAATATTTATGTTGTATATAGTAGAAGGGTTTTTTTCGCATACAATCAAAATCTCCACGAATTTTAAAATGAAACTAAAAATTTGCATAGGTGATATTATACTAACCGTATTTAGTAGCTTTAGGCTACACTTGTATTGCTGAGTGAATGGTACAATTGAATGTTTTTATTTCAAAAAGTTCAACTTAAACATGTGTCAAACAACTAAACTCCCTGAGCAACTATTCAAGCAATTGACTTCTCTCCTATTCACAATGCCGATCTTAGTGATTTTTTATGAAAATTTGTACTTGTGTTTTTCGAAAAAGTAAAAATTCAGATGATTTCTCAGTCCACTGAGGCGAAGTGATGTAGTAATGGAGGTACCACAGTGACACGCAGGTCTGGCACAAATCAGTTCGCAGCCGTCCTCAGGCCTACCAAACCCGCCATTCATCCGCGCTCGGTGAATTTATGCCAAAAAGAAAGCTGTTTAAGATAACCAGTGCTGACTTGGTGAAGAGCGGTGAACTGATAGACCGGGATGGCATTCAACCACTTTCACGATATCACGTTGTCCACGAATGCGTAGGCGTATTCCGCCACAAGGTTTGATTAATCAACGCCAAAGCTTATCTTATGTTATTGCAGGCCGTTTCCTGACTATCGAAAACTAATCAGTTTTTGTGAAACGTCCAGTGCTTAAGCCAACTAAGCTTAGAACTATCAGTTTTTTGATCTCAGGGAAATCGATGATATTCTCTATTTTAGTAACTAATAAAAAACATATAAAACATTACTTTAAATTGATCGAATGCTTAAAAAAGTTGGCTAAGAGTATTTAATCATTATGATCGTAGCCTAATAATAGTATCTTTTTTAATTTCTATTGCAGAAATCATTCAACATTTGAATTCATTTCTCCTCTAGTGAAAAAAAGTTGGCCTGACCTCTTTTGAGTTAAACCAAGCATTATATTAGTATGTAAATTTATGAAAAATGGTTTGTAACACCCTTTTGAATGGATATTTTTATTTTTAGTTTCTTAGTAGTCGTAACCTTTGGCAGAAATTCGTCGATTTGTTTCGTCATCTCAGCCGATTGTATGGATTCATGCGATGACGTCGGTCTGGCCATCGGTCTTATTGGTGATTTTGTGAAATCCGATAATTTTTCTCGAATTATCTTCTGGATTGGGTACTGGATAGAATCCAAATTTATGCCAAGTCGTCTCCATCGAGCCTGTAATTTATTAGTCTATTCTGCTGTCATTTTAAGCATGAAAACTTTTGCTTTTGTAAGCTGTAATTAGCATAAAAGCATAGGGAAAAGATGAGTTTCTGAGAAATATTACAACTATCGCCAAATTTTACTAATAATCTTTAAGTAGCAATCTTTTGGGGTTACGGTAGCATCAGGCTATCACACAGCTTGAAAAAGAGACTTGAAAACGACACAACTAGTTTGAATAATAAAAACAGTATAAAGAGGAAAAACAATAGTAAAAATAAAAATGACAGCAATTCTCAACAATCACTCAGTTTAACTCAATTAGATCTAGAGCTAAAATTCAAACAAAAAAAAATCAGCAGCTTCAATTTCCTGATGAAGTATTGAAAATATTTCTGACTTGTTGCCCTCAAATTATAATAGGAATGAAAAATTATAGCGGAAAAAACTGTTGTTCTGTTTTAAACTATGAAATTGTGACGTCATACATATATTGACTTCAGAAAAATTGTTAAATTTCACATTTCTAGTTTTTTTTTTTCAAGTTACTCAACGATTTTTCGAGCGACCTAATTTTGTTTTTAATCTGTTTTGATCGGTATTGTAAATGTAAAGAAAAAAAATAATACAAAAGATGTTTTTGATATTGAAAATAGGTGAAAGAGAAATCCATAAAAACCAGAATTGAGTGTAGAGGATTTGCAGCCAGCTGATGGCTATCTATCGCTATGTATAAGGAATTTTTCGGATGGCTTCAACCGGAAATGAAGAAACTGGAATGTGAGTCATCGAATTAATAATTGAGGAGATTTTCTGCTTGAATAAATTTCAGCTCTACGCAGCTTTCTAAAATTTCGAATACATCAAATTTGATATGGACATCAGTTGATAGACCTCAATTATGAGGGTTGACCTTTAGATGACTTCTTGGAGAATATTGCAGTACTCAGTATGAAGGTGATTGAAAAAACGGTCAAAAATTTTGCCAATATTTGTAGTGAAGAAGAGGTTCGCTATACAGCTGTCCATGACTTGTTTCTAGTGGTCCGAGTACAATGAAGGTAAAAGCAGTTATCTTCAATTCTTTCCGACACCATTAGAAGAGGACGTTCATATTTTTTTGTGTTTACTAGAGAACTGATAAAACTATTATTCATTTAAGTATAGAATACTTCTAAAGTTTTATTGGTTGGTTTATGATTCAGATGGATGTCTTTATTCATATTTGATTACTGCCTATGAGGTGATGATCATTTGACCTCACCTTTCAATCTAGAGATGTCCTATTCAATTCATTAGATGACTTGGATTGCTTGATCAATTAATTTAACTCAATCACTCAAATAGATGCCTTCTCAACGTGTGTCGGTCAGAAAATTGCCATTTCATGCATCAAGATCATGAATGAGGTATAAAGATATGACTGAAATGGAAAACAAGGAGGAAACAGACAGATACGGTACAATATATGAGCGATGATTCTTCATCTCAACAACTCTGCATTCAAGAAGTAAATTTCTTTCCAAATGATGAAGATTTTAACATGAAGACTCTTAGTTGGACAATATATAATGTCCCTAAAAACGGGAGAATCACAATCAAGTCGTATCGCAGAGGTGATTAGGACTTGCCTCTACAGTAATTTGAAGCAATCTCTTTAGCAAGTCGGCGCAGTTCATCTTCTCCGATGTTGTGCGCCGATTTACCGTTCATGGCTGCAGCACTCTTTACTACTGCACCTATACTACATTATTCAATCATACTTTATGCTTTAAATATGTGTCAGTTGTAATCTTGGAGACGTGCAGCGTGGTGGTAAGAGATGCTAATGTGAATAGAAGTCGAGGTAGTGCACGTAGGTGTAGACAATGTATGAAGCGGGTTCGCATTCAGTCATCTCCACGTTACCATTTAGAAGACGAATGCGTAATGCAATCCAAAAGGCTTCATCAAAGTCAAATCTCAGCTTGCACCGCACTTATTAGAAAAGCTTTTTCTTAGGTGTTTTCACTTGTTTATTGTTCTTGAACTAATTCAGGGATCTCAATTAAAAGGCTTTGATGATTGCATGAATTGAATGTCTCCTACACTTTTCCTTAAAAGGAATCTTGAAAGGATATAAACCTATACTGGTTTTTACTACTACCAATATACTAAAAGCTAATTTTTCACATTCAATTAGACCATTACCGTAAGGCACTGAGTGAGAAATCTTAAGACTTCTCAGAAGAAAATCATGCGCCGTTATAAAAGACAATAATTCTCCTGCATATTAACTCAGTCGTTAGTGGGATGATCGCACTGATAACTGGTAACGTTAAAAAATATCTGATCTACTCTAATTATTTGAAAATATTCTATGTATGAGAACTATGACCCCAGCACATTTATTATGACCCCTATCATAGCGGCAGTTTTAGTCAGCTTTTCTGTGCGCACGACATCCGCGTTCCGAGAAGGTGAAGATGGAAATGAGATTAGTGTGATAGCGGTAAGAAGAGCGATGACCATCTTCGCGATGAGAGAAGACGATCAAGCTGATATTTAGTATATTTTGAGGAGCAGAGTTGCATAGAATAGAAAGCCATCGTTCAAAATTTGTAATTTCGTATAAACATCTGGTGAGTAATTCAATAACGGTTTTTTATCTTTGAAATTTTTAATGGAGTTTCACATTAAATTCATTGAACCGGCACAAAAACTAAGTCAACTTATTTTTGTTTTATAATTAGTTTTGTTAAAATTTATGTAAAGTGAATAAATAAAATTAATGTTTAGACAATACAAAATCAATAGGCGGAGCAACTGTTTGAATTTGAAGTCTCCCTTTAAAAAGTTTTCGTTGTTATTGAAGTGATGGATTCTGCTTTTTATTAAATCATTCAACTTCTTACAACAAATTCTTTTACTATCAAAGAAAATCATATCACCTCAATTCGTTTTCGTTTTTCCTCGTAGTAATCTGCGTCATGCGGTGTTGTGTATGTAGTTGTCGGTATCACTGTGGTAGTTACTGAAGGCTTTATTTCTTGTTTATGAGGTCGAGTCACTGGATATTCGAAAACATCTGGAAGTTTTGGCGGCCGTTGAGCTCGTGGTACGTGGTTCTACAAAAGAAATTATTTCAAACATTCTAAAATTCATACATCTTTTTCAATATTCTGAATTTTGATTTTCACTGAAAAAAAACTTCAAAAAGAAAACACCGAAAATCATTGCCGCTATGAACAACAGTATTAATGGATACTTTTAGGATTGCTAGATGATAGTACAGGATTCAAGCCAACGTAATCCGAAAAACGTTTATTATCGATTGAAATCGACTTGAACGGAATTCGTTTTCAGATTCAGAGAAATCCCTTCTCATGTAACCGGATATTTCTCGTATGTTGTGGTGTTTATCCACAACTTTCTCGGCGCTGGTTTGCTGGCTTCCCTTTCACCTCCCTCCCACTTGCTGACCCGATTCTCGGCAATCGTTTCTCATTCAGTAAACTATTGATCACCTCAGATGATTGATATAGTCAAAATCATATCGATCGAGTTATCATTACTTATTTAAATATATGTTTTTTTTTGATAATATTTGATGCCTAACTATTTTATTTAATTGAAAAAAAAAACATAACAACAATATTTACATATTCATGAAGAAAAAACGCTGAAAAAATGCCAAAAAAATAGACAAATGCTAATGATTTTTGACGAATCTTTTACAAAAACGCAGCATATTAATTTATTTATGGTGCTGGATTTAGTAAAAAAAAAGAAGAAATAAAAAAAGATCAATTTAACTAATAGTGTATTGGTGCAAAAATGAATGCGAAATCTACTACGGTGTTATCACTTCATTACCGCAATCATTTTCGCACCAAACATTTACAAATGAAGTAGTATGTAGAAGGGCACACTAAACCTAATCTCCCTTACGGTATTTAACATTTTAAAGGTGAAGAAAATAATTTAAATAAAATTATTAATGTTAAATATTGGTGAGAGATGTGTACATTTCGACATAGTTCATACGGAAATCCCCAATTGAAAAGTGATATAAACAAAAATAAAAAAAAAACAACTATGAGACCAATAAAGAAGGCAAATATTTTCTAAAAGAAAACTATTCAAAAATAAACATTTGAAATGGCTTATGTCAAAAAGTACGGTATTGTTTTTGATCTGAAGAGGAATGGAAGAGAGTGCATCACAATATGCAAATTCGAAACTTTATGCCATTTATGAGTAAGAGGTAAGCTGAAAAGTGACTCATTGTAAGATGTCATACTTTTTTTCTGAGTGTTTTTTTTTTTCTGAGGACCTTGCTTTACCTCTTTTTACATCTTGTAAAAACGTTGACAATTCTTCAGACGGATGGTCTAGTTAGAGTAGAAATCGTAAAAATACGGAAACAAGCAGTAAATAAACTCGTACAGTTAAACTTCAACTGAACATAATTGTCTTCCGTCTGTTCGCATGAAATTCGAACAATCCATCGAGTCAATTTTATTTATTTTTCATCAACTTTAGTCATAATGGTTTTGTTCTTTGACTCCCAATGATGCTGAGTTAATCACGAAACCTGAAACCTCAGGCGGAACTAAAATATCTAATGAAAATTATAGGGTAATAGATAACAATAAGCCTAACGCTGCATATGGTTTATACGAACAACCACGTCTTCACTATTTTCATGGAACTAATTAATTCAATAGGCTGGAATACTAAACGGATTTAGTTGGATGAATCGATAAATCCATCAATATTCATTGGAACTCCATTTGTTAATCGCTACCGTATACCTCGTTCTAAAATGCCTCAGCGATTCGTATGAACAGAAAATTTGTCATATGGATATATTTATAAAGGCTCTTCATTATAGAGCACATCTACAATCTGACAAATATCTGAACGTTTACGATCCAGTATTCAATGAAATGGATCGAGACTGGAATTTTTCCAGGGATGCTGGTGACGCTATGAAGAAATTAACAAACCGGTCACAATCAATACATGCTCGGCTTATTGTTCACGATCGGAAAAGACACGATGCTTCTGAAATCGGCCACCAATCGGTCGGAAAATTGCCGTCGACGTTCCTAGCATAGTTGTGAATATGCCTCATCCGAGAATTCATTCAAGTAGTTCGTCTTCGTTTTTGAGTTTTTCATCGATTGAAGCTCATTCTTTTGCAAAATACCCTTACCGTACAAATGAATATTCAATACTCGTTAACATTCTAATAATAGAAAGATATTTTACAGTAACATGAAAAGAGTAGAAGAAAAAAAAATTGATCAGTTCCTGTTTTTTTCTTCTCACGTCGATGTTACCAATCGTGGATTTTATCCGGTTCCTTTCACCTTTATGGCCGACCGACGGTGACCTTTTACGGCAATGAATCAGCATAAATTCGATAAGAAAAACGTTTACGTCAAAGAAAAAATTTGAATGCTTATTGTTTTTGTAACTGGGAGAAAAAATTTGTGATACGAAAAAAAATTAAGGATAAAATAATGAACATTCAGGCTTGTATTGAGGAAGTAAGCTTTTACTAAGGAGGTGGGCTTGTTAAGGAAGTTTGGAGGTTTATGTTAAGATGTTAAGTCAATTAGGCTGATAGCAGCTTTAAACACCTTAAGGATCGGTTTTATTCAAAATCCTAATGAAATTATCAATACTAATATGAATATTATTGCGAGTAATAAGTTACTGTAATTTTTATTGATTTAATTCCTTCTAGAGGTTACGAAATTGATCTATTTAAGCTTAACTGAAGACGATTTCTCTTAATGAATACAATAACGACTAAGGAATACACCAGTTGAGCTTCCTAATTTTCAACGTAATGAAAATTAGGACGAGCGAAAACCATAAATGGTCATTCAAAAACAAAAAAAACATTCTAAACGTAAACAAATAAATAAATAAGCAGTAAAGCTGTAATATTTATATTTTTTTTTTTGACAGTTTTTACAACACAGCGAATTTCAACATTATAGGAAATTTTTTAAAAAAAAATTTTAATATAATTTAAAGAAAACGGTATTTCATTTTACAATAGCTTGTGGATATGTGGATGCTTTAAAGATTTATTCCATTAACATTCTTTATGATGACTGTGTAAGAAAGATCTATGCAAAATTTTACGACCTCAATGTAAAATGTGAGGTAAATTCTAGAAATGATTTTTCTTTGAATTGTATTCATTTGTTTTAGAAAGCAAATGAAATGCACGCGATTTCACCTGAGCTCAGACAATCCTTCAGAATACAAAAACTCATTCAACCTCAAAATCACCCACGAAAAATCACTATTGTGATAGCAATAGAACAAAATAATATTATTATTATTAATATTATGTAATGGGAAAATTTATACAAAAAGCAAAAAAGCTAAAGCATACAAAAACGAGGTGTAAGCCGAAATATAATTCATACTGTTTCAAGCTATTCAAATAATGTTAATCGATTGAAATGTTCTCCGATTCAAAAAGTTTAACTCATTTTACCGTACAAATTGCTATATGACATGTAGATCACCAGATATGGAAACAAGATGAGAATCCATAGATGCTACAGAAAAGATTTACCGTAATATTTGAAATAATTTGAGGAAAATTTTCGTTATTAATTGTTATTGATAGTTAATAGGAGAGTAGTAAGCTTAATAATAAATAACTTTTCTTTAAATATAACTACGTTGATGTTCAGTACTTCTCGGTCTACAATTCGCTCTTGTGGTCAGTTGTTGAACAGCTAGCCGATCTAGTTAGAGCTTAGATCCGTTTCTGTTACGTTACGTCATAGAAAATGCCTTAGAACGAGTTTTTTTTTGTTCAGCAATATCGTCATGTCCGCAGATTTTCGTCATCATCAAATTAACGCCCAAAAATGTCGATCATTATAATGAATATGAAAATGAGCGATGTAGATAGACATACGGAAAAAAGATGAATGAATGAATGAAAGAAATGATTCATTCACACAAACAATCACGAATTACATAAGTATTGATTGGTTTTTTTTTGACGTCATTAAGGTTATCAAATGGATTTCGATTGATTTTTAATGTAAAAGGTCTATGTGAGAGTAAAAACTCTAGAGTTTCACTTACAATATTCTTCGGCGGATTTTCATCTGTAGACTGATGCCGTCGTACTTCAGTTAATCTTTCAACCTCACTCATTGGCCTCGTCAATGGCCGTACTACCTTAAAAAGCTTCTTGATTTACTATTCAATTTGTTTTCGAATATATTTGCATTCTAATTTTATTAAGACTAATAATTTTATCAATGATGACTTGTGTTTATCGATATGATGAGTCATTTAAATTTTAGAGAAAAAATGATTTTTTTTATAACTGGTATCGATAATAAAGACAATAAATATCTACATTACTCAAAAATCTTATATTATTGATTAGACAAACAGCTTCTGAAGAGACATCACAATTTCTTTTACAGTGAATAATTTTTTGTTACTTGGTATTTTAAAATATTTTTTACGTAGGATTTTATCGATTACAAGAACTCCTTCAGCATAATGAAGGAGATCTACACCGACTTGTAGTAACTAAATTAACAATCGAACAACAATCGAAAGTAAAAAAAGAAAGCATGACGTCATTTACGAAACCTTAAGTCGTCGAATTCCAAAAAGTCTTCTATGTGAATACGGTGCATCACCTCGCATTAACGCCGGTTTCGTTTTATAGTCCTAAACAAACCTATATATAAATAAGTGAATAAAGAAATATACATATATAATTATATATGTATTTATTTATTTACATGATTATCAACTACTACTAGTTAGTTGATTGATGTGAGGTATCGGGAAAGGAGGGAAGTTTGTTTCCTTCTCCTTCTGTTTCTCTCACTTACTTTTATTCACTCACCAAAAAAAAACGTCATGTATAAAGAGATATTATAGCTTTTATAAGATTTATTGTCCGCTTGAAAGATAGAAAACTGAATTTCGAGGGACGCGCAAGTATTGTCCGCTTTGCAAGCTGATCTCGTCTTCAATAAGAGAACTTCTTCTTTGTTGGAAACGTGGCGGCTATTTTTCTCATAGCTTCAAAATGGTACGAAAAATTGGTAAAATGAGGATAGTAAGCAAAGTAAACATGTAAATATCATAAAAGAAAAGGTCAGATTAATTTTCGTTTCATTTTAAGAATTTTGTGATCTCGAAAACTTTTCAATTGCAGTATAGTTTTTTTTTCTTACTCACTAATGACAGATAGCGAACACCCATGAAGCTACAGTAGCTATTGAGAGGAATAGTAGTTTATTAAGAAAATATGAGGTTGAAAGTTATAAAAAGTCAAAAGCTGCAAATATTGACTTCCTATTGTTGACTATGATTATGATTATAAATGACGTGTATTATAAAAAGTTAAAAATTCAATGAATCAGAAAATCACTTGAATACTCACCGCATGCGCCACGGTAATGGCTAATGCCACGAATAGAGAAAGATTTAACATTAAACTAGTAGTGAACGTTGAGCATGACCAGCAGCAGCGCATAGACGAGGTACAACTTTAGCTGTTCGATTGGGAGGAGCTTAAGTGAAAACGTGGAGCGAAGTCGACGGATGGACAACGACGATCTGACACATGCAGCGTGATGGGCGGAGAATAGGCGGATAACTGCTAGTAGTAGATGAATTATCTCTCTTTCATTTATTCACCATCGTCTAATAATTGTGGTTATTAGTGACGTGCGTTATCGTAAAAACTTTTGACGTTGAAATTGAGTTAAGTGGAATGATTCCACGGAGGGAAATTACAACAACGAAAACAATTTATATGATTGTCGGTCACGTAAAACCGTGAAAAAGAATAATGAAAACTAACTGAAATTTTTTGAGTTTATTTATTAATGAAGAGTAACCATCAGCTACTACTGGTGGTTACATCGTGTGCGATCATCGATTCACTAGTTCGATTTTTTGTCTTCTATGACTAGGATATTACACTAGGCTAAGCCTAAGCCTAAGCCTGAGCTCACCAGAACAGTACTATTCATATGACCAGGTAGAAAGCATTATTGATTCATACGAAATGAATTAGTACTTCATGTCTTTGGTAACTTGGCAATAACTCAAAAGCATCTGCAGTGCTTGGTAACTTCTGAAGAGGATTAGTCCTATGCTGAAGAAAATTAATATATATAAGTGTAAATATATTGTAAATGAGTTTTGTAGGATGCATTAACTCATCGAAAAAGGGGCAAGCAATAATATGGGCTCGATTGTGAAGTTGCTTTGACGTTGTTTTTGCCACAGAGTTTTCCTGCTCGATTAGAAAACGTAAGAGCTTTATCCTCAGGACTATTAAGCAATAAAGAAGTTCCTCTTGCATCCACGTGAACAGATTTATCTATTCATATGAACATTTGAGCTCTTCCTATTCTTAATTGAATGTTTATGGAGATTTTTAGCATAGATTCGAGCAGAGATTGTAAAATTCCCTACACGTTCTTTGCTGTTTTGAAGGCGCTGTCTTGAATAACTAAGAACAATCTTCATCTTCATCTTGAGATCTCTTGAGTCAATTAAGCAAATGACTTCAAATGTTCCTCCTTGTCTTTACTCTGATAATAAAATTAAATATTTTTGTAGAAATGGAACGAATGAGCAGCTAGAGAAAAAAAGAGCAATTTTTGAATTTTCTTTCCGTCATTAGAAATTCTAGACAGCGAGCTTTTAGTGAGACTACACGTGTTTATTGAAATGTAGGTAAAACTCAAATGAACTCAATGCTAAATTCTTTAGTGCTCCCTTACTTTTGTAGCCTTTCTTTATATTCGTTCGTAAGCTTTCTTCCTAGTTATGTTAATATTAGTGGGAAATAATCCTCAGTCCTTCTGAGTGTTGCTTTGTCCTCGCCGTTAGTTCTGAGAGATAGCATAAATTTATTATTTATCTTTCAAATTTCGTTAAATTGCTTATTTAAGATGACGTTTCAAAAGTAAACAAGAATATAAATATTGTCTTACCAATTTCTATCGTTTAGAGTCTAATCAGACCTTATTATAATGCGATACCGTACTTGTATAATCAATTCTAGTGATTATTCATAGAGGAAAATCAACTATCATTTACTTATCAATTTACACTGAATAATAATTTAAAACATACAAAACAAATTCCTAGCTGTTCACATCCTCGAAAAAACAAAATACTTCATAATTCATTACGATTAGAACTCGTTGTGAGTTAGAGATCCCTTCTATAGCATTCAAATGAACCTCCGAGAAGATTATTAACGAATCCTTAACGTTTCAATAACAAGATTCACTTTAAAAAAGAGCGACTGTCTATAAATATGATAAAATTTTAAATAAGGAAAAAAAATAAAACAAATAAACATAATTTGCAATGTTTATTGGAATAGGATTACTGTATTCTCGTAACAACAAAGATCACCTCATACGAATTTCTCCCGCGCTATTTGACACACCTCTAGTAAAATAACAATCAATAACGATACTGTATCACAATTCATAAAAAATAACACTCTTGAAGAAAAAAAATAGTTTTTTATCATTACTTTCCATAATACATTCAATAACACAGGATTTAGTGTTTATTTCAATGCTTTGTAGAGGTTCAAAAATAAAAAAAAAGATTATTACATTCATTATGAATAATATGAGGTTACTTTAGAACTCAATTTATTAGAGGCTAGTCCAACTGAAAAGGATATTGAACAAAAATACCTCATGAAAGCGTCGAAATCGATTAAGGAAGCTAAAGGACTCCTTAATACTATTTAATCACAAAGCTTAAATTGTAATACTGCTTTCTTCCCTGCTACATGGTATGATAAAAACTCTACATTGATAAGAAAGAAGATAAAGAAGATATTTCTGAGACACCACAATGTTTGCAGACCTTAGAGATTTGCATATGCCCCCAATCCATCGTAATCGTCTCTTTTGTTTGATTTTCATCTTTACACTCAGTATTACGGTAACAAACGCTGATTACTACGTTGATGATACAATCGGTACCTCTCCTAGAATCTCATGGAATATAGGCTTTATTGACTCACGGTCAATCAATAATCTATCATAAACGCAATGTATATTTAAACCGATACATCTTATTATTCAATTCACAATCCTTGATTGTTATTTGTGAGAGAAGAAATCCGCCTCAGTCAAGAAATCTGAAGCGTTGGTTTCTCTATTCGTATTCTGAGAATAATTCATTTCTCCTTAATCGTCATCGACGAACTCAGTAAGGTTTTTTGTTTAGTGCATTATGAATTCCTTACACATTTATAAATTTACTACTTTTATCGTTGGACTCAATTCTAAGCTTTTCGTCAAACTGCTAGGTGGATTGGTTCTATGAGCTGCTATGATTATGCTAAAATTCTTCGTAAGGAAACAACTAGGCTGAATATAAAACAACTAGGCATGTTAGTATTTCGACGGGATCAATACGGTATTGAACATCCCGTTTGAGTCGATCAAATCACTTAAACTAATTTTTATTGAAAACTAAATATCTCAGCTAGAAGTCTTTTTAATGGCTATTAAAGTTATTTCAGAGCAAAAGAAAAATCTGTTTTGATTTTGATATTCACTATCGATTACATCAGCAAAGTAAATCAATAGATGAAAAGCTACGGTAATGGTAGTGAATTTTCATTTCACTAACATTTTAATGCTTACAACTAGTAAATTATTTTGAAGATCTACAGTCTGCAATTTAAAAAATTTTGAGGAAAACCATCATTTCTTGCATAAGATTTCATCGCTTTTCTTTTTCACTGTGGCTCACGTTGTTCAGTGATGCAAAAATACCGTACTCAATTAGCGTAACCAATTACCTCACTTCGACCATGCGACCAAGATCAACAACAACAGCGTAATGTCGTCACCGTAGTCCACTTGATGTTGAATTGAACAAGATTCAACTCGAATAAAAAACTGAGAAAACTTGTTCACGATAAATTACCCCACTAATTTCACGTAGATTATTATGCATTGAGTAATGCTTATAACTCTGACAGTAAATAAATCAAAAATGGATTTAACACATGACGTAATCTGAGGGAAAAAAGGTGCTCATAAATTTGTCCTTCACCCTATTTCTATTTCGCCGCCCTACGACGACCTAATCCCATTTGTGGCAGTTTGCCTGTTGCATGAAGAACTTTTTCGGGGATCGTAATGAGGAACGAGTTTTAATAAGATTTTCGCGGACATAAATATAATAAGAAACATGTTTCATATTTAAAAAATACGATCGAGTGAGGAAAAAAGAGCTCAGATTGAAAATCTGATAAGGAAAGTGGGTTCATTGTAAATTAAGATCGAGGAAAAAAACAACATCAGTGTTTTGTACGTGAAAATTTTTGTCGCCGATCACATAAAAGCTTTTCTTATTCTGACTGAGAAGCTAGAAAAGCTAACGATGGTCATTTCAGAACTACTGTTGCTGTACATCATTTTGACATTGAGGTTAGTCATCATAATGTGCAGTATTTCTATATGCTTTCAAATATACATGATATATACTTCATTTATTATTTATCTATTTTTTCTTAATCATTATTTACTGACCCAATCAATAGCTACGTTTTACATGGTCATCAGGGCTTGTAGTTATTGAGTTATATGAGCCAACTGAACGCTATGAAAAACATGAAGATGGATTGCAATAGGTTATTCTGTCCAGATCAGTCCACTTGTGCTTTCAAGTTTATCAGCATTTTACTTAAACCTCACCCTAGCTTAATCACACAGCATGATTGTCATTTCAGAAAAATCTCATACAACTCTTTCATTGATGATGTTGCATCACTTTAGTGAAAGTAATAAGCGAATTTTCTCATCCTGGTAGAACATCAGTCTTAATCGTATAGTCGTTCAGATTACATTGTGATGGTGTTCTACAATTCAGTGCGACTTGCGAACTTCTGGGTTAGTTATGGAAGAAAAACATCCGTTCAACATTTGGATGAACAAAAACAACTGGTCGTGTAAGTAGTCGGCGATCGACACTCGTTTATTGAAACGTACAAATGTCTATTTGATACAGAGGTGTGCCAAAATTCTGCCATTACAACCAGTTAATGTCCACTTCTAGTTTTTCAGATAATTTCTTTGTCCTCACTAAGTGAAAACCTCAGATGAAATTCCGAGGACGACAAAAATGTTACACATTCTCATGTAGAAAAACAATCATCCATCACTAGGTGGAAATGTTGGAATTTTTTGTGCATTCATTTTTCTTCCCCTTAGCCACAAAGATTCCACAAGCTTGTTTTTTGATAAGCGACCATCATGCTATTATACCTAACGCCAACATTTCACGTCATCGTTTTTTATCAAACTCAACTTGATCAACGGCTAGTGTTAAACATAACGTTTGAAGCGTCCACCATGGAAAAGCACAACCGTTAAGCTGAAAAAAAGTGTCGCTTTTTTCGGTAGTGAGAATGACGCTGATGATGAAAGTGCAAGTTTTCTGCTGTATTTCACATTACTTCCTATGATCGGCTTTTACTGACCTCAATTCTATCGTGAGTATATATGGCCTCGGCCATTGAAATTTTCAGGCCATTGATGGCGCTCTACAGTTTCGCATAAAAAGAAGCGTTTTTTTAGTATGTTCAGCCATCATGACCAGTCTGATAAGCTGAAGAAAAACACGTGTCGTCGTTATTCATGAAGAAATCACTCGGCTAAAAGAACTTAATACTTACAAAGATATGCAGTAAAGAGATAGCCTTTTCATACAAGAGTTCATGTGCTGTAACAGGGCGTTACAGAACTACAATCACTTTCTGCTGGCCATCGATAGATACCTCACTTTCTGATCTTTAATCTGTTATGAATCGATAATTTCAAGGTGAGCATTCTCATTGCGTACTGATCAAAACTTCAAACGTTGTAAAATTTTTCTCCATTTGTTCATCGCTTTGAATTCCGAACATCAAGCGAAATTCTTTGAATCTCAAGAAAATTGAAGAGTCTGCGTATCTATTCATGATATTATGTCTTTCTATTTAGTATTTTTATTATTCTATATGCAGCATTTTTTATATAAAATATAGAATTTTAAAATTTTATATAGAGAAAATAATTAAAAGTCTATAAAAGGCTGAACATCGGCCAGTTATCAATTCAAGTGTTATGCCGATATCAACTCATCAGATCGAACCCGTTAATGAACTAGGGATGATAGCATATCACCATTGGAGATTAGGGAAGCATTGACTAATCGTGGAATAAGGAAAGTGGTAGTGCAAGCAGCGGTAGATCAAATCAGAAATGCGAAGTGAGGAAATCACCTCACTGTGAGTTTTTATTTACCACTCTATCGTCTACATTTTATAGCCCCTGAACTCCATAGACTCTATACTTCTTTTACATTGAAATCATACAATATTATTACTAACTAATTCTTTAATAAGCTTTTTCTCATTTTTTTTTCACTTGTTTCTTCTTTTTCTTCAAGAGAGGTTCATGAGGAGTTTTCATAGCAACGCTAACAATAACGTTTCGGCGTCTACTAATTACACTATTTTTGTGTCCGTACACAATTAAACACCCATATAACCTGCATGACACTTTCGATCTTTATTCGAAAAAAAAAAACGTTAGTTGTTATGAAAAAATTGTAGGGAAATCTCCTCACTGATGAGTTAAGTTCATAGCGAGTTATCCTGGAAAATACATCATCAACGCATAGAATATTCTTCGAGAATATTCGCACTATTCTTTAATTCTCAATCAATAACTCACCACAATGAGTTACTCATAAGTCTATTTCTTTGATTATTTAGATTAATCAAACTTACTAAGCTCAAAAACCCTAGTTGATAGAGTGAGATGATCTTCGAGGAAATTTTTTATGTGATGAAATAAATCGCGTAAGCTGGTCCATCATGCAGTGGATTCTCACGTTGACTCATTTCTATCCTCTAAGTTCATCTCAATATCCGAGATCGAAGGTTCACATAGCATCTCTGACATCTTTCTGGTTATTCTAAACACCAGCAGTACTTGGACAGGTATCATTGATGGCTGTATTCATTTGCCAAGAATATTTGTAATCAATTAGTATTCATTTTTGAAACATTAGTGAGATCAATAGTGATTGCAGAGGAGGTATA
>KN716181.1:165643-181024 GCA_000816705.1 Dictyocaulus viviparus
CCACAAATCAGAACGAAGAACACCATCCAGAACGAAGAACACATCCGAATATGTTGGTTAGACTAGCCCTAGCCCCCTTTATCTGACCAACGAACAGCTATGATTATATTGATTTCGGCTTACTAATGAATAATGACTAATTCAATCCCATAAAGAAAGCTGTCAACAAAACACTTCCCTCATATTCACACAAATCCAACACCTCTAAAATTTGTTGGATCAAATTTCAGTATTGAAATGTTGTGTTGAAAAGCTGAATATCACTCAAATTTCTGAATGAAATCAAATGAGTCAATTTAATAACAAATGTTAGTAGATACTGGAAAATCCCTCAAATGCGTTTATGATGCTTTGCTGCGACAAAATCAAAAACCTCCTAGAACATCCAGATGATGTTGTACTTTCAGCATTATCTGACCATTTTATCATCGACAATCAATTACGACAAAATGATACGTATTCTTGATCTATTCACTTGATGTTCAGTTTTTTTTTTGTGGAAAATCTTAATTAGTCACTCGAAAAGTCGTTAAGTCAAAAATATGTTTGTGGTTCTGATGGTGAAGACAGGATCACTATGACGTAAGTGTTCGGCTTACAACATGAAGGCGTTTTTCATTAGATAGGATCAAGATAAGCATAAGCATCGGAGTAATTCAGCTCTCTGCGGAGATACGACACCCATTTCTTATTCTTGATGATGGTGGTATTCGAATGACAATTGTCTTTAAAATGATTTGAAATGACTGGATTGTTGCCAAGTCAGTGCTGCTTACCCTCCCAGGTTACTATGGCACCTGTGCACCGGCCTTTGAAAACTCGGTTGGCCTGAGAGCCACTTGACTCGAACCTACACGTACATAGTACCATCCCCGCGTTTCAGACATGATAGCTTTTTTACACTCGATGTGCATATGATCGTTTTTACGAATTAGAGTCAAATATTTTCATGATTTCGTAAAAAAAAAAAGAAAATCAGAAATCTACTAAGCGACAATGGGATAAATATCATAGACTCACTTGTTCTCGATACCTATTTTTTCAGAACCCTAGAGGATTTACATCATATGGCTTTTCCTCACATGGGTTCCATGGTAAATGATATATCAGTTTGCTGGAAAGAAAAATAAACAGATTTTCCGAAAGGAGTGCTTCTATTATATGTAAATGAAGTGCTGATGTTCAATTCTTCAAATAGTTCTCATAATGTTCAAGAAGCCTTTCATAGTATTTTAATTCGTTTTCTATTGAGTATCATAGGTTATGATAGTGTTCTAACATCCCTCATGATGCTGAGTTGATCACAAACTTGAAACTTCAGGCTAGGTTCCAACCCGCATCTACAAATATCCGGTGTGTTATGCTTATCGATTGCACTACCGATACAGTTGCTCTGTAATCACTCACTTATACTTGAAGCTTCTAAGTGGGTATCTTATCAACACTAGCCCGTCAAAGGGGCTCGATTCGGTGAGCTCATATCGGAATTAGTGTTTTCATTTATTTTCTATCAATTCTGATAGGTTATAAATATTCATGGAGCGTTGTAGTATCATTAGTAATATGAAAATTCTGAAAGCAAAAGACCGCATATCTGTAGATGCGAATCAGAGCATCACCTATGTTTCTGAGTTTTACGATTAACTCAGCATAATTAACTCATAAAAATCGAATTATCCTGTAATAATCAGCTCAACTGAATGTAACGCCGTTGTCGCCTCACCGAATCGAACTCGTCAGCGATCACGTCAGCGTCACGATTTTTCAATAGTGGATATAAATGTGGATAATTTTACCATCGCTAAGCACGGAAAACTTACCACCACATGATTTTCATGTGGATTCGAGTGTAGAAAAATATTTCATAATTTTATTCCTGTAAGTTATTGAAACAATACCGCATGTGAAAAGATGGAAGAAGGCACAGAATATGAATGAAATGAGGAAAATTCTCCTAGTTTAGTACATTTCTAAAAATACAGAGGGAAAAAATTCACATGAAATAGCATTCGAAAGTAAAATATTAAAAATTAAGTATTCTATTCGGAAAAAAAGGAATAGCCGACACAGTGACTGTTGAAATACAGTGATGGTAGTTATCGTCTCTTTCACTGCGACACTTTCTGAGGATGAGTCAACAAATTTTTTGAAATGTACTACAATTGAATTCGTAACGACTTTCATTAAATACCTAGGGATATCAATACCAAGAATTTTTCTAAATTAAGATAAGAAGCAAAAAGAAGGAAAGAAAGTGGGGCAGACAAAAACAAAATAGCAAATCAGTTTGACATTCAGAAGCAACCGACGTACATGCAGCGATCCTCAATGTTGGCATAAAGGAGAACAATCAGCTCTGTTAAATTCGTAAAGAGGTTGAAGAAACGGTTAATGACCCTCAGAGACAAGCTTATCATATGCGTCAAGTGTGAGGAAATCGCTCATGGTTTCTTCAAGTGCAAATTTTTCTAGTAGTTCAGCAGCATCAATAAGCCTGGAAATTTTAATTGGTATGAATAAATATAAAATCATAAATAAATACACTATTACATTAGTATGACTGAGTGATATTAGTCGGGCTATAAGTTTTTTTTTCAAAAAAATAATTAATTTGGAAATGTTCTCAACAAAAATGCTTACGAAAAAACATCCACAAATTATTTTGTTGTGGAGTGGAGCAAATAGTACCGTATACCTCCGCTACCGTATACCCATCTTTATAGAGACTTTTGCGTCTTCGTTTCAAACTTTGTTTTCTATCAAAAAAGTGCTAACAAAACAGAACAGGGAAGGAATCATCACATAAATCGCTAGGTGATGCTAGACGGCAAATTACTGTAAGGTAAAACTGATTTGTGTGTTTTCGCGTCAGTCGACTGATTGGTGCAGAAATTTGCTTTTTCTTTTCATATCACTGTCATTGGACATCGTCATTTGACTTTGGTGTTTGGGATTTATTTTGAACTTATTCTTTACCTGTTAACTACCGATCCTGCTCTGATAAGACGTCGTTCTGTTTCCGCAGCAATCGTTTGCTTCATAAGTTGGGCGTCGATGGTGCGTCCATCTAGATGATGTGATTTCAAAAATATTTTTCTGCTATATTCTAATTTTACAGAGAAAATCCTTGAGGTGACGAAAAGCTGACTAAACGTCTTCAAGAAGAACAACGTGACAATAAGGAAACAAACGACAACATTAGTAAACTTTATAGTTGATTGCAATGGAATGAATGTTGTTATAGTTCCTTTCCTCATACCTTCCAGTCTGGCGTCATGTCGAAGCCATTGCCAAAGTTGAGCACGACTAATTTCGGCTGTAGCTGCATCTTCCATCAAATTATACAACGGAACACAACCAACTCCTCGAAGCCACGAGTCAAGATACCCTACAATGCTCAATTATTTTTATAGTGATATTTCACAATATGATGAGAGATTACTGCATAAATTTGAACGACTGCATGAATGGTTACTACTAGGATATAGAAGCTGACCAAGAGTGACGGAAATATTATGACGGAATCCGCTTTCCGTTCGAGTGCCTTCTGGAATTGCTGTCAAGTCTGCTTTATCAGCGGTGAATTTATCCAGCTAAAGTAAATCATCTTTATCTAGCTGTGTAAATCATTTGACGAAAACAAGGTCGTTAGTACTTTTTCTTACTACCTGCTTACTTATCTGATTCGGTGTCGGCATACATCTGTCAAAAACGTCACGAGCTATTGGCACTAAGCCAGGATGAGCTACCCAAGTGCCATCGTGACCTGGAACATTAGTATTACAGTCCTCAGAACGAACCACTGAATGTTTTCGAACCAACCGTCGTTGGCCTCACGTTCTTTGTCTTGATGAACGAGTGACAATGCTTTAGAATTTGCAACCTGTAAATAGTTGATAGATGACATCGTAAAAACTTTCCGTAATGAATTTTACATATTTTGAATGTATATTTTTTCTCAAAAGGAAAGATACTACTTCAATCGGCATAGGATCAAATCGCTGTTGAGGAACTCTGGGAAATTCTCTCTATTCATTACGACTAATGAAACAGAGTTTTTTCCTGTCTTTATATAATTCGCAATATTCTTTATTTTATTTCTCTTTTTGCCAAATGCACAGTGGAAAGTGTTAAGGAAAAATCCGCAGGGATGATAACTAAACTGCTTCCGAGAGCAATTTGATCCTCTTTCTCGTTATGTTCCTCAGGTTTTTTGCACTTTTTCTGTTACTGCATTTGAGTTAATAACTCCTTTGTTTCTTATTCTAATGAGGTAGAAGTAAATAACAACAAACACTGTCGTTCTTGATAGGAATCTGTGCGGCCATTCCACCCATGGCGTGTATTCCTCGTTGATGACACGTCTGAATGCAAAGCAGTGAATAGGCCCGCATGAAGGGCGCTGTCATTCCTGAATGGAAAACAAACATAAACTCTCGTTTGAGGATTGTTTTGGTGTGTATCATTTCTTAGTTCTTTACGAATCTGAATGATAATCCAATTCAGCAACAATTCACATGGGTTTTGTTTATTTTCTCAATTCAACCTCTAGTCTTTTTTGAGTTTTATTTTTTCATGAGAAAAAATGACCAAGAAGAAGTATGGGATGTGCTCCAACATTACTTAACACTTTCATAACAACAGTAGGAAAACTGTGGAAGTTGAGAACTGTTGCTTAGTCCTGCAAAAACAGGAAACGAGGATGCATAGACAGTGTTTTTGAGGTAATTGGAGGTCCTTTGAAAAAGAACGGAGCACACAAAGCGCTTACCTATTTGGAATCGATCGGGTAGCAGAAATTTTCTATGATTCTGGAATGTCTTAATGTACGAAAAGATATAATCCCATCGTCCACAATTTAGACCAACAATATAATCCCTAAGAGCGTAGATGATCTCGTTCATCTGAAATTATTCAGCTGTATTTATTCATTTGGGAATCCGACAGCATATCTTCTCAGCTTGACTGAGAGAAGCTGTATTATCGTAACTTTGAAGCCATCATGGTAAATTACTATCCACAAGAGCCAATGCTTTTCAAAAAGTTTATCAAAAATATGTCCAAGAAAAAAGTCCAGCTATGAATTTTTAAAGCATGGAGGATTTCACGACGTTTTCTTTCCTCCTTTCCATATTTTCCATTTATCACTCATGTTTAGAAGGGCTGTTACTAAGTGTTTCTTACATTACTCTTTTTCTAGTTTAAACGAATACTATCATAATTAGAACTACTAAATTTTCTACTACTTTATTATGCATATGTATGTAAAACGAATGGACGTTACGTTCCTCATCATTTTTTAGAAGATGTATGAATTTCATGGAAGCGAAAAATTGCATATAGAATTTAACTCACTTGGAAACTTGCTAACACATGTTCGATGAGTACCGTACATTTGATCGATCCTTTAGCTAAACCAAGCCTTTTCTCTGAATATGCAAATACTTCGGCCCACAATTCAGCCTCTTCAGCATTTTGCAGTTTGGGGAGGTAGAAATACGGACCACTTCCTTTGTCAAGCAAAGCCTACAATAAAATGAAAACTGAAGGTTTTTGGTCAATTTCTTATTTTCTGTGCAACAAATCAGGGGTAGTAGCAAAATGAGTACAAACAACTCGTTTCCGTTTGATGACGCTCATTCTATTGTACAGATTATTTTTTTCTCCTTATCTAAATGATTTTCTAACCTTATAATAATTTTTAAGCACTACACTATTAGGAGAGGAGTTGTGTAGGATGGTGGTAGGCATTTGAACACACTAACTATACTTCAAGCAAATTCCGTTGACGTAAAATAAACTTCTCATCCCTTAAGGGTCAGTGAAATCCTGTCAGAATAATCTGTAAAGCTAAGCACCAAATTTGGCAACAGTCTGGTCATTTCAAGTCATTGAATAGATCAGTCTTCGAACACCACAAAATTATGAAAACAGCAAAAGCGCGTCGCGCATCTCTACAGGAAGGTGAATTGCACCGAACTCAGCTCTATCCTCATACTTTTAGGTTCAGCACCACATAGCACAGTTCTAGTAGGTCCGAAACATAATAATGGACCTTAGTCTGATTATACGCGAGAAATCTACACCATTCGTCGAATGAGTACCGCAGTCATTTGTGATGACATATGGCTTTGATCTGCTAGAGGATAATTGTCGGAAGACTTTATGAAAACCGATTCGCTATCATTTCTACAATTCATGATGAAGTTCAATATGTTGGGCATCTTATAGGGATTGATAAGCGCGGAATGTTTTTATCCTGTCCTCAAACTCATGGTGTGAACAATATACCTGGTGTATGAGCTCTATAATAAGAGAACAATAAAGTAGTTGAATATTAGCGTACTAACTCCTTCCTTATACAAATCATTGATTTAACTCTGATTATTCATTTAAAACATCTTAAACTCGTATTGAAATTGAAGCCTCCGAAAAACTTTGCTATCATCAAGCTCCACCTCACCTTTGCATTATGATATAAGAAAAGACCAAAGTCGAATAATGAACCAGATGTTGGCTTGTTATGGATTAAAACGTGTTTTTCGGGAAGATGCCAACCTCTTGGACGAACTTTTAGAACTGAAATCATCCTATTAGCACACATATTAGACCAGTAGAAGAAGTGCTAAGTTCAATACCAGAGACTTCTTTGTTCAATGTGTATTCCTTCTTTGTTGACGGATGTTCGTATGAAATATTGTTTCGCACTGCATCGTAGAGATTAATCTGACCTTCCAATTGATTCCTCCATGATGGAGTGTTTGCATCCTCAAAGTCAGCCATGAACACCTGAACGATTACTGAATATATCATTGAAATACTCGAATCAGAACACTAGCATCAATTTATTGACTTATAAAACACTCATTCTACATACGTTAGCTCCTGAGTTAAGCGCGTTGATCATCATTTTCCTATCTGTCGGTCCAGTGATTTCCACTCGACGGTTCTAAAACGTTTTGAAAAATGATTCTTCTATCATGAATCTGAGCGATGAGAGTTCTTATGTTACATTTATTGTCTTAAAGTTTTTCCTTTCAATTGCAAGAAGGAAAAATTTTCTTCTAGAAAAAACATACATCACATTGGAAATTATAAAATGACTAATCTCATCTACTTAGTTAATAAGAACCGCATTTTATTTTCTCTTCTGGATTAAATAATATACACTACCTACTTGAAGATCATGTGGAATTTCAGATCCCTTCCATCCTTTGTCCTCTCGGATATGAGCTGTATCTTTGGAAAAGTCTGGGTACCAGTTACCTTCGTTGATGTCTGAATGTAACTTTTCAAATTCACATAGAGCATAAACATGAATTTCAACTAAGCCGTACTGACAACGTCAAGCAGTAATTTTATGCTTTGTTCATTCGATTTTGCATGGAAATTTACTTGTTTTCTTTCTCTTATCCCATTAAAGCTAAACATGCAAAATGTAACAGCAGAGGTTTGACATTGATACGTAGGCTCGAATCACTGTACGCGGGTTCGCTTGCACAGCTAGACTTACTAGGCCTGTCATTCCTTTTGGATCGGTATGTTTGTATCGAGCAATCTGGGAAGATAAGCATCACTTATTTGATATAGAGGTGTGAATTCAAGTCAGTGTATGGACCATACTCGTATGCAATATTCTTCATCATATCACATTGAACACGAGCGCGTAGGCCCAATCCTAGGAACGACAAAACTTATCTCATTTTCAAAATTTTTGTTGATTCAGTTGCTGTTTATTCAAAAGAATCAGTTAGTGAATAAATTATCCATCACTAGCATTAACAATAGTCAGACCATAAAGTCAAGCAATGAAACCAGACTTTTGTTGAGCTAACGGTTCTTCGAAGCGAAGCAACCAGAAGACGTGACGCTTGGTGTTTTCGTAATGGACTTAATACTTTTACGCAACTCGGTTCTAAGTTAATAAACTTGCAGCCTTTTATACACTCTTTGGTGAAAATACTAGAACGTTTCTCAAACATAGCACAGCTTCGATTAATTGGTACCGGAGAAATTTTAGTAAAGGTAAATACCAGCGATTTGTTAGAGTGGTCAACTTGAGTCTCTGTATAGCCCAGGGTTGCATTCAATCATTTTCACGATATCATGCTGAACACAATTACAAAGGCGCATACCGTCACAAGGGATTTATCAACGTCAAATCTTATGTTATCTGCCAATCGTAGGCAGATTTACAAGCGCTCAAATGATCAGAACTGCCTTTCAGGTTGCCTTTCTGTGAAGATGTGACCATATAGGAAAATGAACATTTGCCACTTCTTAACTAACCTTGTTGTACTTGAATTCGTTTACGTAGCAAACGTAATCGCTTTTTGTCAAACTCCTTGTTCAGTTCCTTGATGAAACGCAACGCGTCCGGTGTCAAAATCTTCTCATCACCTGCCAGCGTTTGGGCGGTCAGCTGCGGTTAATCAGATTAGTACTACTTCCTACCTAATTTTTTCTATTGTTAATTATGTTTTTGTTTACTCGCTGTTTTATTGGTGATTTCTCATTTCTATCCTTTATTTTCAAAGCAAAAAATTAGCATACTAAATTAATATCGGAGTAAATTTTTAGCTGATTCTATTGGTGGGTATGATACTAACATTTCCAGAATACTATGATGATATTGATTTGTAATTTCATGGATTGAGTAATTTTAAAAGGGTTTTTTTTTCTTTGGCTAGTGAGTGAAAACGAGTTTTGTATAACAAAATTGAGTTTTGAAACCTATGATAGTAAAATTTCATGTGCCAGTTTTACATACCGTGAGGATTTCTTCCTCTTCACTGCTAGCTGTTACGGTATGGAATTGTGCTTCTTCTGTTGATCCACTTAAAGCTGTGGTACTTGACTGACCACCAGTAACAGCATTTGAAATGTGATCGAAATAACTGGTACCAACTTCTCGTTGATGTTTTACCGCAGAATAACCGTGCCTATAATATAGCTAGTGTTTCTTGTCCAATGAATTCCTGTAATATATTGACATTTTTCAGTCTGCAAAACAGCTACAACTTCTGATCTACTGAGTATAGTGTCCAAGCCTGATTCAGAATAATGAGTCACAACAATACCAATCATACCGTTCAGATTCAAATTCTAATTCCTGAAGACCTGAATATGCCAACATTCCCTTTTGCTTGTAATTTCGAGCTAAGTCGAAAACACTGAAGCTATTTGCATGATATCCAGCCAATGTGATGAATTGATATTTGAATCCGAGTGCTCCCAATTCCTCAAAAGCGACATCAAGGTAATCAAAGACATCCACTAGGAAAATTTGCAAAGTGGCAAACAAAAAAATACGGATATCTTATGAAATTTTGAGAACCTTCGCTTCAGCTTCACACTACCTTTTGGAATTTCTCCATTTGGCTTTCACTGAGATGTTTCTTCCAATTAAATGATGGTGAACAGTTGTACGCGAATATTTTATCTGGATATACCTAAAATAACAATAATTTCTGTTTAACATTGGTCGAAGATGCTTCCGACATACGAGTTAAGCTTTATCGTCCTACTATTATTCTTATTATTTGAGTTATATTTTGACCTTTCGAACTCCCTCTGCAAATTCTCGAGCATCAGCAATCGTCGGATGGCTGGTTTCCATCCATATCAGATCACAATAAGGAGCATAATTAATTGCACGTTCAATACAGTACTGCATTGCCGTTGAGTCCTTTAATCTGAAACAGTCGGAATCACCGTTGTGCACGATTTACTGATTTGTTTCTTTATTTACTCAAAGCTTTTACGCATAATCGATTATTCAGTGCTGCATTCAAAATTATTGCCTGAAGTACTGGAAAATCATTTCATCGATTAGAACTATTTTAAAACAAGTAATATTTCAAGTTATCGTTGCTGAAAACTCTCGTCTTACATCTCTGATTGTTTTGATACGGTTTTATAGCCAGTTGAATCGATCTGTAACAAAACTACCTGTAGAATCCTTCAATGGTTCGTCCAGCATCCCTGTCGATGAATGCATGATCTCTTTCATCGACATCACTGAAATTCTTCACAAAATCCTCAGCATCACATAACTTTTATAAGAACGTCAGTAGAACAATCTCTTCAATATTCAGTATTTTCCTTTTTTTGTTCCGTTGGAAAACACCTTCATTGAGAGATAAAAGTGCAAAGTTCAATTTTTGTGTATTATAGAACTACAAAGCTTAGCAAATATTTTGATAACGCTATCATCACGGAAGAGCTCGTTTCGTCACGGCGTGAGCTTTGATCTGTGGTCCGTAATTCAGCGAAAAATTCCAGTGTAAATATGATTGTTATTTTAAACTAGTAATTGGTCTTTACTTAAGTACAAAAGTAATAGCTTAAATCTAAATTTGAACTTAATCTTTGTTGTAATTAATGTAAAGAGTGTTGTAAATATGATGAACACCTTGTAAGCAAGCGGCTAGATTCTGCATCAGTCCTAGCAACAATAATTGTTGGTGTTCCACAGACATCGGCCGCCAGACGAGCAGCATTAAGATGGCGGATATGATGTGCTGTTGGAATCAGAACCTATAATTCCATTCTGAATAACTATTCTTCTCTTCATTGTTATAGTCATTACAACATTCTAATCAGTCTGCATCACTTCATCTTCATCCTATAGGTTTCGCATAAATTTTGTTGAAGCTCAGAAAGTTAATCCCTAACGTGACACTACTTTACACAGTAAGTACAAGCGAGGCATGTAATAGTTCAGTAGTTTTACTAAATCCTTCTAGTGAGCTATAACAGATTACTCACAAAGGATTTTGCCAAGAGTAAGACATTGAAATGTAAAACTCATTTTAAATGAGAAATGAGTTTATGAAGGTGTCTGGAAAGATAAGAACATACTAGGATTGATTGAAATCGAGAATCTATAATGGCTGTTCAAATTCTCCTGACAATAACAAGTGATATAAGATAAGATAAGCTCCGGCATTGGTCAATCCCTTCTGGCGAGATACGCCTACGCATTCGTGCTCAACGTGAAATCGTGACATCGTTGAATGCAAGCCTAGTCTATACAGTGACTTGAGTTGATCACTCTTCACCAAATCGTTGCTAGCTATCTTACCCAGATATCTCCTCTAGTACCAATTTACCGACCCCGGAGGCATGGCGGCTTGATAGGCCTGGAGGCGGCCGCGAATTTCGAGCTTGTCATTGTGGAACCTCCACTACTGAGCCACTATGTCCCCAACAATTAATATAATTGATTAGAATTATCTGCTTATCATAATTGCTAGAATATTCATATTGAAATATTTTTGTAAGTCGTTGAATATATCACGATAAGTTCTGGTTTTGTCACTCACTTTTCCACCCATGTGACCACATTTTTTTTCCGATCCTAATTGATCCTCATAATGTACACCAGCTGCGCCAGCTTCAATATAAGCCTAAAATCAACTGCATCACTCGAATTACAACCAAACAAAAGCTTGCGAATTTTTTAAACCTTAGTCAAATTTTTGTTTACTTAGTGATGCTTCGTCTATATGCAGTTTCACTTTAGAAGAAGCTACTTTTCATCGATTAATAAAGCCGTATAAAATAAATATGACTAATAATTAATCATATGATGAATAATCTACTTTTTTTTACTATCGGTGAAGCTAGATTTTTTCAAAAAAAAATTTACTTTTATATTTTCTAAAGTCTAAATGTTCCTTTCAAAAATCTAGATTCAGGAAGGTTAATGAAATTATTCGCAATGGTTCTATTGCAAGCCAAAGCACAGCACAAAGTACGTCCAGATCCACGCCACACTCAAAGTCTTTAGAAAATATAAAAGTAAAATTAATATAAATATTAGTAAAATATCGATTAGCCTTGAAGGCAACATAGTTAAATAGTGGATTATCGGTATGAATAAAAATGTAAAAATATATACGTTTGTAAAATTTCAAAGAACACAGATTTTCTAGTTGGAATGGGTCAGTGATGTGATGACCTTCATCAATTCATAGCAATTCAACGCTCCTCCAAAACCGGCTTCAGCGTCCGCAACGATCGGAGCGTACCAATCCCTCTGAGCCAAGTAATCCTCAGCTTCTACAGCATCGATCTGTAGATGAACAATCGTGACAGTACAAATACATTCTTGTCTATTGGAATAATTCATTTAAAAGAAGCTCCTGAATAACTATCGTATTCACCATTCAAATTCGTGAGATCAATACTGTAAATAGAAGAGGGATATTTTTGATAATGTTTTTGACTTTATTCGTAGTACGAGAAAAAGCGACAAAATTCTTCATTTTCGTTTTTTCTATTTACCAAACAAAATAAACAATAAACATGTTTGTTTATGTCTAATTTTGCGAATTTTTGTTTTTTTTTAACCAAACGTTTATAGAATTCGTTTTTATTTGTTAATCTGCTTGTAGGAATAACTGGTGCTATTTTTTACTTTACTAGTATTTACGTTCTATTTAGGTGTTATTTACGGTAAGACATATATTTATAAAATCTTCGATCAATAAACATGGAAAGATAGAAATGGATTTTCCACTAAATTCTATTACTCAAATAGACTGAGAAAGTTCTAAAAGGCGAAAAATATATGAACCGCCTCTGAGACTCCGAGTTTTGTGGTTAACTCAAAGCATGAGAATGTCGAGATCATACCATTATGACCCTTCGTAGTTGTTTGAAAATAAGAAATGATTACTGAGTAGATTTATCATATGCATAGATTTACTTGATCGGCTCTTCTAAGTGATTTATTGATTCGTCGGCATAGATCGGGTCCAGAATTTGCTGGATACAGCGATTGATCCGGATACATATCGCCAGCTGTGTTCGCATCAGCAGCTACCTGCCAACCTATAAATTAATCCTCTAAGTCACAATTATGCATTTAGCTATCCTCATAGAGGTTATCGTTGAATTCCGGCTATCAATCTTCGGTTAATAAAATCGAACCTGATAGATAAATAGCTTTTAAGCCTGCTCGAACCATTTGTACAGCTTGATTTCCTGTTTGTGCTCCAAGTGCTGCCACAAACGGTTCGGTATGTAGTAATTGCCATAGCTACAGAATAAATCCTTTATAGTTATAGTAATCTTTTATCTCTAGAAAATCTCTGTATAGCATAAAAATTATAGAGAACATCTCGACTGAGGCACAATACCTTATTGGCACCTCGAGTTGCTAAAGTATATTCGATTTCAAGAGATCCTCGTAATTTTAGTACATCTTCGACCTTTAAAATTACGTAATATTACTGTATTAATAATGGCTTAGATTCATAAATCAAATGACAAGCATCACCTGATAGTCCCGTTTAATTCCTTGAAATCGACCTTTAGGCGCGGATTTAATTACCTAAACAGTTGACCTCAAATGAAATCCTAGAGAAAGCTTAACGGTTTTCTCAAAGCTAGAACTTTCAAACTCATTTAATTTGCTTCAGATTGTAGTAGAATGCAAAATTTTTTGGCTTTTCACCATCGACAGATGTAATTTATTCTAGCCATAACTTCTTTGAAACAAATAGAAGCTTAAAAATTTAAATCTATGTGTGTTTTTTTAAATTGTTAACTCTTAAGTCTCCGTCATTTTCAAGTTTCCAAAACAACATGGATTAATAGAATTACTCATAAATTATTAAATACTCTAAAAATGAGGGAAAACAATAAAATATGCAGATTAAGAAGAGGTAAAAGAGCACGAATCAGTAATCGTATTGATAGAAAAACCTCAGTAGTATTTTTGTACGAAAAAAAAAACACACCAAAAGCTAAAATCACACCTGATACCAGTTCTTTGCCGCTTGAGCCATATTTTCGTAGTGGTCAGATAGTGGGGAACGTCCCACTTGAATTATTCGCCTTTTATATGAGGCCACACCCACCTCCCAATGACACTATATGGGACACCCAGGTCGACATATTGAATGATATAGAAACCCTAAAAGGTTTCCCTTAAGCTAAATACTAAGCTATAAATTGACTTCATTTCGTACGACGGTATCGCTTTTGGAGTTATTGAGGTTGAGTCATTTCATGAGGAATGATTCCATAGAAGAAGTCACATTTTCGTCATTAATTTGACTACTATACATTTTTTCCTCACTACTTCAGTACTCAATCGTTGTCCTTATTGGAAACGAGGAGGAAAGTTTTATTCAATTGACAACTTATCACATCACAATTTGTAGTGGATTTCGTCATCTGTTTATCCTTCAATTATTTCTAATTTTAAATGTAATTTTTGAAGTTTGAATAGAATCAATAATATTGCTATATTTGCTAAAATGTAAGAGGTTTCAAAACAATATATAAAATAGAAATGAGGGAAGCTAGCCAGATTTTCAAATTTTATTAACTTTAACAAATATAAATGTATCGATTTGATGATTTGAGGAAGAAATATGTTGTTTACTTTTGTACCTCAATGAACTTAAAAATAAAGAGTTACTAATGACCTCAATCTGTTCATATTGATAGAATAAGTTTTTATTCAAAACAATAATGTTTATTAGAGAGCTTAACATTCAGACTGATAAAAAAGCGCCGTTCATTTGAATTCTTATCTCGTTGACCACGATAAAAAATTTGTAGTTTTGATTTTAGAAAAAATTAAGATTAGAAAAATTTATGGCTAATGTCAAGTAACTCATTTGATAAGAAGAGTCGTAGCCGCTGAAATTACAACGTTTGTCTAAATGAGTTGATGGGACTTTGATGAAGTTCAGCACCGTCTCGTTTATCAGCAAGGTCACGCTTGTCAATGATAGTTTCCCTCGTTGTTTGTGCTGAATTGTTATCACTTCATTATTTTTTCTTGCTTAAAAACACTATAAACACGTCATTAAATTCATCTGATTACTTATCATACGGGGTTTTTCTTGGTTGATTGTGACTCATACGCTTATGAGTATCACATTTTTAGTTGACCATTGAATGTGCTCTATGAAATTATAATAATTAAAGGAGGGTTCGTTCCTCATTGATAAAATATATGTGTAGGATTAGGGCTTAGATTTATAATCGATGGTTTTTGGAAATCTTGTCCATAAAGTCGGCACTCCCTTCATAATCAACAGCAACAGTGTCGTATTCACCTCATGGGTCACCTCAGTGTCATTCAAAACTTTACTTAATATCCTTCCAATCATCGATGATCTGCAATTTTAAAACATTCAAAAATTTCCGAAATTTCTGGATAAAACTAGAATTTTTCCGTTTCCTTTTCCACCTACCTGAAATGACTCAATTTCCTCCAATTTTTTCTGATCTAATTATTATTCTGGTCGATGTTATTTTTGTCTCAAACAGATCCTTTCATTACTTTTCTTCTCATCGTTAAACGATCAATCATAAATATTCTGAATGGGTTTTCCTCTTTTCTAGCTGAAAATT